>CAJFCY010000002.1:0-2500 GCA_904066265.1 Eimeria zaria | reverse complement strand
GACGAACCTGTTGGGCTTCACTAGGGTGGGCGAGCAGCTGCAGCACATGCTGCCAGTGCCTCTCGTCACCATCCTGCCCGTGTGACAACATTTTCGCTACTGCAGCAGCTGCTGCTGGTGTTGCTGCTGCAGCTGCTGGCGTTTGTGTTACAGATGCAGCTGTTGTAGCTGCTCTAGCAGCAGCTTCTAGTGTTACTGCTGCAGCAAAGGGTAGCCAGGGAAGAGCCAAGTGCTCTCAGGTAACAATCGATGACTCCTGCTGCTGCTGCTGTTGCCGCAGGTGCTGCGGTCTCTGCTGCTGATTCTGCTGCAGCTAGTAGAAATAACACCACAACGGGTCAGACGGAAGAACCTAGCACCGCCGTCGTTGTCACCGCCGCTGCTGCTGCTGCTGCTGCAGCTGCTGAGGCTGTTGCAGGGCTGCTTTCTCCTTCGATGCTGCAGACGAGGACAGTGCGTTGGCTGCTGCAGCTGCAGTTCATGTAGCAGCTGCTGTTGCAACTGCTGCCTAGTGGAGTCACCTCGGAGCCGCGATCGATCCTCCCCCCTCCCCCCCCCACGGGCAGAGCGTGCAGCAGCAGCAGCAGCTGCTGCTGCTGCTGCTGCTTCCGCTGCTGCTCTAGGGTCTCCTGTGTAATGAAGACCCGTGAATGAAACGGTTTACAGGGAGCAGCAGCTGCTGATGCCACCAGCACGGTTGCTGCTGCCCGGCGCCTGTGTAGCAACAGCAGCAGCAGCTTCTCAGGAGTCTGCTGCTGTTGCTGTCATGTACATGAGGTCAGAAGCTGTAGCTACCGGTTCAAAAGGTGCTGCTATAAAGCCACAGGAGCAGCAAGAGTGGGAGAAAAATCAAAGCATTGATGCGCTGCTGCACGCCTGCTGCTGTTGCTACAACAGCAGCAGCAGCAGCAGCAGCCGCAACAGCAGCGGCAGCAGCCGACACCGTGTATGCCTCTTAAAACGAGCTGCAGCCGCTACTGCTGCAGTTATATTGTGTAGTAGTTGTTGTTGCTGATGGAAAGAATTTGCTTATACAAATAAAATGGTATTCCGTGAAACAGCAGCAACAGCAACAGCAGTTGCTGCTGCTGCTGCTGCAGCAACTGCAGCAACTGCTGTTGCCGCCTCAAACAGAGCATTATGTCTTTATGGAATATTATAGAGCATTTATATATGTTTATTGAAAAAAATTAATAAAATATTAATATAAAAGTTGTTGTTGTATCAACAAAGTATAAAATATATACAACAGCTGTTATGTTTTTCTATCGATAGCCACTCAACAGAATACACAATATTAGTAAACAAATGTCTAATTAATATAATTAAAGTGTATTATATATATTTTTATATTATTTAAATATTTTATTTGTTTTATATATGTTTTCTATGTTTACTATAACTATAACTACCCATGTAGTATTAGGAATGTGTATACTTGTATTATGTCTATACATAAACCATTAAAACCCTAATTAGGGTTTTCTGTTGTTTTTATTAATAAACAACTTCTCCTCCCTCTCGTCGTGGTTCCCAGTTCATGTATTAGGAGACTGGTACAAGATGTACTCCTGTGGCTGCTGCTGCTGCTGCTGCTGCTGCTGCTGCACCATTTAAGCTGCAGTAGCAGCTGCAGCAGCTTGTACTAGCCGTGTATTTTTCATAATGGCGAAGACACGGAAGGTGCTGCTGCTGCTGCTACAGCTGCAGCAACAGGTGTAGCAAAAGCAGTTGGAGTTGTATTATCACGAGACCAGCAGTGCTAGCTGCTAGCAGCAACAGCAGTTGCAGCAGCAGCAACAGGTGCAGCACACGAACAAATTGCTGCGTACACCTCAAGTTACAGCAGCAACAGAATACCACGCTGCAGAAGTTACAGCTGCTGCAACATAAGCAGCAGGAGCTACAGCAGCGAGCAGCAACTTTAGTATATATCTCCTTAGTATGATAACTCAAACAGCCGCTAGCAGCAACACAATACACTCAGAAAAACTACTAACAGCATGAAAGACAGAGTGAAAGTTAGTTAAAACAAAACAAAGAGCTGTACCAGAGGCTGCTAATCCTCCAGTGATGCTGCTGCTGCTGCTGTTGTTGCTGCTGCTGGTGGTGCTGCACCTGTTCTTGCTGCTGTTTTGGTGCTGCTCCCAAGTGGAGCTGCTGCAGTAGGTTTCATACTGTGTGTATATTTGTACGTGTAACGCTGATACAGCAGCTGCTGTTGCAGCTGGAGTCGTTTTCCCCACAGATGTACCTGCTGTTGCTGCTGCTGCTGCTGCTGCTCTTCTGTTGTTCGTACCAGCGGCCGTCTCCTTAGGACGGATGAAACCAGCAGCAGCAGCAGCAACAACAGCAGCCACGAGAGCATACAAAGTGATTAATAGGCTGTACATGCATCATATAAATATATGTATATATATATATATATATATATATGTATGTATGTATGTATGTATTGGATGCATATCATATATGAATTTATTATATCTACATAATATAC
>CAJFCY010000001.1:0-141671 GCA_904066265.1 Eimeria zaria | reverse complement strand
GGATTGCAGGAGTTGGAGCACGAGTCTGCTGTAGTGTATTCTGGAGGTCCTGCTGTGTGTCACGTGCTCTGTCGCTGCTGTTGCTGCTGCTGCTGCTGTTGCTGTTGCTGCTGCTGTTGTTGTTGCTGCTGCTGTTGTTGTTGCTGCTGCTGCTGTCGTTGCTGCTGCTGTTGTTGTTGCTGCTGCTGCTGTCGTTGCTGCTGCTGTTGCGGATGTACATGGGCTGCACATGCACTGGCATGGCGGATATCACGGCGCCACCAGCGAGGGAAGAACTGTGAATATGCATTGTAGGCACGAGCAGCCGTAGCAGCGCTTGCTGCTGCGGCTGCTGCTGCTGCTGTTGCTGCTCCTGTTGCTGCTGCTGCTGTTGCTGTTGTTGCTGCTGTTCTTGCTGCTGCTCCTGCGCCTGCTGCTGCTGTTGTTCCTGGTGTTTCTGTGTCGTGGTGGCTTCCTGTTGTAGTAGTTGTTGCTGCTGCAGCTGCAGCACAGCAGCAGGTGAGTAGATAGCAAAGTTGCGAGCAACAACATGAATAGACTCTGCTGCTGCATCTTCATATGCATTGAGGTTTGTTACTGCTGCTCCAAAGGCGCGAAGGCTGGGGCTGCAGTCAAAGCCAGAGAAGAAAGAGCTGCTTGCTGCAAGAAAAGGCAGCTCTGCTGCGTCAGCTGCTGCTTTTGTTGCTGCTGCTCCTCCTCCTGCTGTTGCTGTTGCTGCTGCTCCTGCTGTTGCATCGCCCGCAGCGCCTGCTGCAGAAGAAGCACGAGCTCCGGGAGGCGACTCATCAACTCTGTCTCCCTTGTTGCTGTTGCTGTTGCTGTTGCTGCTGTTGTTTGTGGTGAGGTCAACAGCAGCAGCAGCAGCAGCAGTACCAGTAACGAGTTGCTGCATTCTTGCACGATCTTTCCAGTGTTTGTACACCCCGCGAAGGTGCAGCAGCAGCATCACCCACACCAGCAACCCTTCTTCTCGCCAGTGCAGCCAACCTGCAGGCAGCACAACCCTTATGTGCTGCTGATAGCATGCACGCTGCTGCACCTGCCCATACACCCCAATTCTCGTTGTTTCGCCTAAAGGCTTTATCGCTACGCTGCTGCTGCTGCAGCTCAGCAGCAGCACCCCACACCACTCCGTCAAACTCCATGCGCTCGGGATCCAGGGATCCCCACAACAGCCGTCATCACTGTAGCAGCAGCAGCTGCTGCTGCTGCTGCAGCAACTGCTGCTGCTGCTATAAGCTTTCTTCAGGCGAAGCAACTCGTCTCTGCCAACGAAGAAAGCAACAGCTGCAACTGCTGCATCCGTACAGGCTGCTGATGCTGCTGCTGTTGCCGGCGATCTGCCTGCAGCTGCTGCAGCAGCTGCAGCAGCTGATGCTGCTGCTGCTTCAGGAACCTGGACCGGCACATCGGATGCAGTGCCTTGTGAGGGACCGGGACAGGGGATGGAGTGAAGAGCTTCAGCTGCTTCTGCTGCTGCTGCCATTCTACGCGCTGCTGCTGCTGTTGCTTCAGCTGATATTTTTGGTGGTGCTGCTGCACCTGCAGCAGCAGCAGCAGAAGCAGCAGCAGGAGCAATAGCAGTGGTGTCACAGGGTTGGACGTGGGCAGTGGAGAGTCTACAAAGTCCCGTAGACAGGGCGAACCGTATTAGTTTGTTTCTGCTGTTGCTGTTGCTGCTGCTGCTGCTGCTAGCGCCGCCACTACTGTTTTCTCTGTTCATAGTTGCTGCAACACCTAAGGAAGCCAGTGGCGGCATGCAGTCTCGATGCTGCTCCTCCGCGAGGCGCTGCTGCAGCTGTTGCAGCTGCTGCAACTGCTGCTGGAAGCTGCAGCTGCTTGGCTTGAGCTTTTGCTGCTGTCGGCGTAGCTGTGTCTCTAGCTGCAGCAGCACCCCGTCCGTATGCATCAGCAAAGCACTGCTGCTGCTGCGTTCCAGGACATGCAGCAGCAAACGAGGGATAGACACCATAACAGGCAGCGTCTGCTGCTGCTGCTGCATGCTGTTGTCTCTGCTGCTAATGTTGCTGCTGCTGCTGTTGCTGATGATGGTACTCCTGCGTGAACCTGCCGTGCTCTTAGCTACTCGAGTGTCTCCATTCTCCCTGCCGTCCAAGGAGTCACCTCGCTGACTGCTGCTGCTGCTGCTGCAGCTGCTGCTGCTGCAGCTCCTACACCTCCAATAAGCCTCAATAACCCTTGTAAGAAGATTAACTACGAGATTGACTGCAACCGTCCCGCTGGCGTGTACATACACCTCGCGTGCAGTGCATGTGCTGCTGCTGCTGCTACTACTACTGCTGCTGCTGGTGCTACTCAAGCCGGAATCGAACAAGACAGTTGCTGCTGCTGCTTCTTCGGTGTGCAGCAGCGGCGGCAGCAGCAGCGCAGCGGGTGGCAGCAGCTCAGGGAGCAGAAGAGCGCCTTGAGCCCTGCGGACAGCATCTACTGGGGACAGCCACCTCTTAGCTGCTGCTGCTCCGCCTTCTGCTCCGTCTGTTGTTGCTGCTGCTGCTGCTGCAGAAGCAACAGGAGCAACAGTTGCTGCTCGGAGACCCGCAGCATTTATTGTGGGGAGACAATAAAGAGACATGAGGTGAGACAGGTAAGTTGCAGCAGAGACAGTTGCGTCTCCAGTCTCTGCTTCTGTGGCCCCACGCCACCACCACCTTCTCGCCGGGGAGCAACTGCTGCTGCTCTTGCTGCTGCTGCTGCTGCCACAGCTGCTGTGAGAGGCAGTAGAAGAGTCAGGAACACACAAATGCGCATGCACAGGTGCCGACATGTCCTGGCTGCTGCTGCTGCTGCTGCTGCTGCTGCTGCTGCTGCTGCTGCAGTTTGCTGCCTCCTCTTGCAAGTCATGAAGAGCCGGCGGCCTCTTGTGCTGCAGCCGCCACATCCCAGCTGTTGCTGTTGCTGCTGCAGTTGCTGCTGCAGTTGCTGCTGCAGCACCGGGCGCGGTAATTTTATAGCTGGTGCGTGGAGCTGCTGCAGCAAGTTGTGCCGAGGTGCGAGCAGCAGCAGCAGCAGCTGTTAGGAGGTCAGACGGCAGCACGGACAGACAGCCTTCTGCATCCACGAAGCAGCGGCAGCAAATACCCTTGGCTGCTGCTGCATGCAGCCGCAGCGATGCAAATGCTGCGGATGGCAGCAGCAGCAGCTCACGGACCGTCAGCAGCACCCCTACGCTGCTGAAGTCGCTCTGTTGCTGCCTACTCTGTTGGTGCTCCCCCGAGTGCTCCTGTTGTTGTTGCTGCTGCTGCTGCTGCTGCTGCTGCTGTGGCAACGGTGGCGGCGGTGGGGGCAACACTATCAGCCCCAGCAGCTCAACACATCCCGCCCTGAACGCGCAGGTCCTTGCAACTGCATGCAGCAGACACAGCCGCAGCACAAACTGCAGCAAGCTTTGGCTTGGTGCTGCTGCTGCCTCTGCCTCTGCTTCTGCTGCTGCTGCTGCTGCTGCTGCGGCTGGGGTGACTGGTAGGTGAGGGCATTGCGTCTCCAGCACCCCTGCCGTTCCCGTTGTATTGTCTTTGGTGCTGTTGTTTCTGTTGCTGCTGCTGCAGCTGTTTCTGCCGCTGTTGCTGCTGCCGTTGTTGTTGTTCTGAAGACGGCAGGTTACAGATATCCGCCCTGCAGCAAGCAGCACCCGGCTGCTGAGGGGTCTTTTTCTGCTGCTGCGGCTCTGCTGCAGCGCCTGCCGAATCAGCAGCAAACAGCCAAACAGGAACCAGACAGGCGCCAACAGCTCCCGCAGCATTTTGCTGCTGCCGCCGCTGCTTCTGCCGCCGCTGCTTCTGCCGCTGCCTGGGCTGCTGCTGCTGCTGCTGCTGCTGCTGCTGCTGCTGCTGTCCGGGGTGCTGTCGTTGTTGCCTGCTGCAGCTTCAAGATCCACTGGTCCTGCTTGTGCTTCCTTGTTGCAATCAGCTGTGTCGTCACTGCTGCTGCTGCTGCTGCTGCTGCTGCTGCTGCAACTGAGGCTTGGTGTGACTTCTGCCTCATTGTGGCTAAGAGACAGACGCAGACTGGAGACTGCAAGGCGAATCTCGCTTTTTTTGTAGGTTGTGCAGTTGCTGCACTTCCCTTTCTTGCTGCCCCTTCTGCTGTTGCTGCTGCTCCTGCTGCTGCAGGAGGCGCAATGCTGGGTCACCTCCTCCTCGAGCAGAATTACGGCATCCCTTAAACTTAAAAACCCGCTATGGTGCAATGACTCGCAAGTCAAGTACAGACACCTCGTGCTGCTGTTGCTGCTGGTGCTGCTGCTGCTACTGTTTGTGCTGCTGCTGCTGCTGCAGACAGCCGCAGCAGGAGGTGCGCCTGCTGCTGCTGCTGCTGCTGCAGCTTCTGCTGTTGCTGCTGGATGCGCCAGTTCCAAGCCATGTTCTCCTTCTTGCGACGGAACAGCAGAGGGCAGCAGCCGCCTCTCTGCTGCAGTGCTGCTGCTGGCGCTTCTGCCGTTGCTTTTGTTACTGCTGCCGCCGCAGCGAACCCTCTTAATAACCACCCGTCTGAGTAGCCGGGGCAGCAGGAAGGAAAGGATGGGCGGCAGCAGCAAACCAACCAGGAGGAAGAATACGACGGAGAGCAACGGCGGCAGCAGCAGGTGCAGCAGCAGCTGCTGCTGCATGGTGCTGCCCGCCATTGCAGCAGCAGGTGCGCGTGTCTTCGCTGTAGACTGCGCTGCAGCTTTTATGTGCTGCCTGAAGTCTTCGATAAGCAGTATTACTCCTGCTTAGCAGTAGCTGCTGCTGTTGCCGCTCCCGCTGTGGCAGCGATGCCAGCAGCTGCTGCTGCTCCTGCTGCCGCTGCTGCGGCCGAGAAAAAAGTACACACTAAGTAGAGCTCCATGCCTTCCCTGCTAAAGTCCCTAGTATGCAGCAGACACGATCGCAGGTTGTTTGCTGCTGTTGCTGCTGCTGCTGCTGTTGCTAGCCTGGCGTGGCACAGGGGCAGCGCCCTGTGCCTTTCGTCCTGAAAATTCTTTTGCAACAAAATTCAGCAGCTTGAGTCTTTAAGACTCGTTGAGGCAAAGAGATGTCTTCGTGCAGCATGCAGAGCAGCAGCAGCTGCTGTTGCTGCTGCAGCAACAGCTGCGGCTGCTGCAGGATTCCGTAGCTACCGCTCGGCCGGCAAAGGAGCAGCAGCCGATGCCGCTTCGATGCGTGTACGAATTTTGTGTTAATTGACTCCTTCTCTTTCTCTTCATATTTATTAAACGCCAGTAGCAGCAGCAAGGACAGCAGCAGCAGCAGCAACAGCAGCAGCAGGTCCAGGGTCTCCCCCCTGATCCCCTTCTCCAGGAGACTGTCTCTTTTACCAGCGTCCTTCGAAGGCCCTGCAGCCTCAGTATTGTCCCCAGAGACAGCAACAGTACGCGTTTGAACCCGAAGGCAAAGGCTTATTGGGTGCAGCCATCGTCAGCTGCTGTTGCAGCAACGGCAGCAACGGCAGCAACAACAGCAACAACAGCTACAGCTACAGCTGCAACAGCAGCAACAGCAGCAACAGCAGCAGCATCGGGATGACGCAACAAAAAAAGGAGCACACGGGATCCAAAGGCAGCCAATCCCTCCTCTAGAGTGGCGGAGCGCTCAGGCTGCCGCTCTTGCTGCTGGGCTGTTCTAGCTGTGCATCGCGCTGTCATCTTGCTGGCTGCTCTCCCCTGCAAAGTCTGCCGTTTCCTATTGTAGTTTCTTCCGTAGCTGCACTTCTTGTTTTCTGCTGCTCCTGGCACTGTGCTGCTCCCATCTCCTTAGCTAGGTTGGCTGTACAGCCCGTGTTATTTCGTTGGGTTGTACGTAGGGGAATGCAGCGCCTCTTAATCATCTAACGTTGCACGCTTGCTTACATGGAGGAGAAGCTGCTGCTCTCACTTGTACTGATACTACAGCCGAAATTATATAAGAGGCAGCAGGACGAGTAGCATCACCAACAGCACCTTTCTTCGCAATGGCGGGTACGTAGCGAGAGTCCCTGATCTCATCAGAGGGCTCTCGTGAGCTGCGAAGTCCATACAAGCAGCTAACCTCCTTCCCCAGAGCTTAGGCAACCATAGCGCTGCCGTTCGGCTGCCTATGCTTGGAGAGTTGGGGCAGCCCAGCATATGTTGCAGCGCAACTCGTTGCAACTCGTGCTGCTCGACAGCCCCATATCTAGACACACCCAAGCCCCCTTTTGCTGCATGTACTAAGTCAATAGGCAATTGTTGAGCACTTCCTTCGCCGTCAGTAGGTAGTCTGCGAACCAGTCGGTGTACACGTCGTCAACTGCAGATAGGGCACGTCTCAACTGCACGAAGGGCATGCTGCATCTACCCGTGGGGCATGCTACAGCGTGCACTAGCATTAGCACCGAAGTCGGCAGCAGTAGCAAAAGCCATGTATCGACTCTCTCTCTAGAGGGCTTTAAATGTGCATCAGTTATGCAGCACTACCGAGCAAACTCAGTACTTGCTGCTTCTGCCGTTGCGTGCAGAACTGCTGTTTTGACAAATGCAGCAATTGCTGCGGCAGCTCCTGCTAGACGAGGCCTCCAAACGCCAATTAAGACGAACACATTTGTGTTGATCTACAAATCATTGCTCCTCGGTTAACAGTTGCAGGGCAGGTACATCTGCTGCAACTTCTCCCGCATGCCGGCCGAACGCACACACGTCATCCATGTGCATCGTAACCTAACCTTCATTGGTTGATTGAAACAAACCGTTAATGTCCTGTCTCTGCAGTTCGGTACGTGCACTTACTAGCAGGAATGGCGCATGCATGTACTCTACTTTGTTGGCAAGAGTGTAAAACACACTCTTCTGCCTGTCGTCGGGATGTATGGAAGTCTGTAGAAATGCGTCAGCGAAGTGAAGCGATTACGAGACTGCTGAATCGTGCAAACCATCAATTAGCTTGTCACTCCGGGGCATCAGGAACCGTTTGTCACGCTAATTTCGTTGAAGGGGTTAAATTGGATGCAAATACGCCATCGGTCGTGCTTCTTCCTTAGCAGCAGGAAATTCTGCCAAAACGGCCCAGTTGACAGTTGAACTTTGCATCTTCTTAGCACTTCATTTGCTTGTTACCCGAATTTCACTTCAACATGCGTAGATTTCTATTGCTCCGGAATGAAGCATCGACCTGCTCCGGCGAAGAATTCAGTGTGGCCTACTAAGCATCCAGCAGTTGACCAGCCCGCTGGTAGCTCTCTTTTATTTAATAAATGCGGAAAATGCGGAAACATTTTCTGCAGTTGTACCCACTTGTGTGTTCCCTTGGGTTTGAACTGGATGAAATCCTCCAGGGTTGCCTTCTTCGTAAGACTGTCGCAATGGAAGAGTTTCTCATTCGCGGATGGAAGTGTAACGAGAGTCCTTGAACTTATCAAAGACTATCGTGAGCTGCGAAAAGCCAATTACTTATAAGAAAGAGTTTGTAAAATAGCAGCTGACCTCCTCTCCCCCGAGCTTAGGCAACCATAGCGCTGCTGCTCGGCTGCCTAAGGACGGGGCGTTCGGCCCATGGTGCTGCGCACCTCGCGCTGCAACACGCAACCCGTGCACACTTGCACACGTGCTGCGGCAGCCCAACCCTAGGCACATCGAAGCCCCCTTTTGCTGCATGTACTGACTCAATAGGCAATTGCTTAATACATCCTTCTCCGTTGGTAGATAACCCACAAGGCAGTGCACACGTAAAACCCAAGGCTCAACGTCTCAACTGTTGGCCCTCCAAGCTTAACTGCACGGAAGGCATGCTACAGGAAGCGTCTTAACGCCTCACTAGGCCCTCATAGCCCCCTTTGTCTTGGGGCATATATTCTACTTACCATATGGGTTGGGGTTGCTGCTGGGAGAGCTGATATATCTATCCTTTCATTGTTTCCCTATATATAGACCACAACTTTGTCTTCTGGCAACTTTATTAGCATCAACCATTATGTTCCACACAACTTGCCTAGGTTTATGTCGTGGTGAACTTGTCCAACATAAATGTCACCTACCATGTTAGTAGGACCCGTCGATAAAAGAAGCTTGCACACTACCTTCACCGCTATATTGACAGGCGCGCCCTTTTTATTATCGCTAAAACGGAGTACCAGGGACTGTCAAATGAATAGGCAGGTAATTCATGCCTCTTTGCCTTGCATTCAGGCATCAGGTTCGATTCGCTGACCTTGACAACTGAAGACAGCAAGTGGTGACCGTTCTTACGAATCTGAATAAGCAAAGAGTTGGCCCACGTTGAACCTGCCATTGCGGCTACCACCGTTTTCGAATCCTCCACTGCATTGCAGGGTACGGCGGTGTGACGACGTTTTCGTAATCTCTTTTTCCATCCCCCCAAAAGCGTTGTTCAGAGCCTTGTGTTTCAAGTTCTCTAGCGATTTTGCTGCGCGTGTGGGTTTGCTTGTTGGAAAGAAACACAGGAGACTATCGGTATTTCTTGTTGGATTCCCGAGTGATGGACTCGCTGGCGGCCTTGTATTTTTGCTCCGTACACTTTTCTGGGTTATGCTGGCAGCGACAGCCCCAGTATCCACAGGGATTGTATCTGCGTTACTTTCAATTTTTCTTCCTGTTTAGTTAGACCGCTGAGCATGGAATTTTCATTTAATATGACACGCCAATACAGCATCGTCTCGGAGAGTTTCATCATTTCATTCATACGTCCCTTTCTGCCACCCATCCTCTTGTGGGCTGGTACTCACCATGGAAAAGCCCAGTATGGATCGTTAGTACAGAACCTCCAAGAGTACCGTGTGACTTCTGTTCGCCACGCGCTAGTACTTCTCAGTGTAGCGCTTTATCGATAGCTTTTCTTGTTCGTGCTTTCTTAATTATGTCTTAAGCTGCCCAATTGATAGCGTGGGAATAAGCTTACATCGCAAAGCATGTTGGGAAGCCTAGATGTTCGCGTGTTTTCCGATATACCACAAACGTCTTGTGTAACATGCCCTACGTGCAGTTGGGGCGTGCCCTATCTGCAGTTACGACGTGTACCCCGACTGGTGAGCAGGCTACCTGCTAACGGAGAAGGAAGTGCTCAACAATTGCCTATTGACTTAGTACATGCAGCAAAAGGGGGCTTGGATGTGTCTAGATATGCGACTGCCGTGCAGCAAGAGTTGCAGCGAGTTGCGCTGCAACACATGCTGGGCTGCCGCACCTCCCCGTGCATAGGCAGCCGAGCGGCAACGCTATGGTTGACTAAGCTCTGGGGAAGGAGGTTAGCTGCTTTTTACGGACTCTTTCCTTATAAGTACTTGGCTTTTTCGCAGCTCACGATAGTCCTCTGATAGGATCAAGGACTCTCGTTACGTCTTGCTTCCTTTTTTAAAAACGAATAAGCAAATATCAACTGCAGTTGCTCGGATGCATGCTGAATGTAAAGGCGCACATCGAGAGGAAAAAAGGAGTTATTCCACAGCCCGCTCATTGCGGCACCCGTCAGATTTGAACATTTGGAGGCATTCTTCGTGAGCTGTCTTGACACGAAAAACACTTTCCGCTCGATGATTTAACGATACTGAGCCCGTATAAGCTTACCAAGGCGCTCATCCGCTGGTTACCTCGCAGGAGAGAAGACTATGGTTAAAATGCATTACTCGAGGAGAGGCTGATTTTCTGACAGATACTAGAGAGAACATATGAAAAGCTCCTTCTGATTTTTCGCAAAGTAGCTTCACGGTTAACCTAATCCGTATTATAAGCAAGGCAGGCCAGCGGTGAGGACGGGCTTGGCTACTCGCGCCTGCCTCTTCAAACCGTTCTGTGCTAACTAGTGTAACGAGAGCCATCGATCTTAACAATTGGCCATCGTCAGCGGCATAGAACCAAAGTGCTTATAACAGGACTTTCCATAAGACAGGTGGACTCGTTTTTAGTATCAAAACGTCCTATGCTGTGCCCAAGATGCTTAGGTACTTGGCACTTACTTAAGTACAGTAGGCCGCTTGTGTCGAGTTCCAGCACACCTCCCTAGAAGTCCTGCTGCGACGCAGTCCGCATGAAAGCATACACCAGCCCTCCCTTGATGAACGCACTAACACAATGGGTAGTTGTTTAACAGTTGCTTGGCCCTCAGTATCCAGCATGCATGCAATCCACAGGTATATCCGCTTCAGACAGCCCCCGCCATACTGCCCCAAGGAGTCCTTCCCCACTGGCTACTAGCTGAGTGCAGCAGTGGCATCAGGGTAACGTAAATAGCAAATCATATATTATTGCAGGCGAATGTAACGTGTACAAATGTTGCAGCAATCGTCCACGAGAGAGAGCTGGGGACTGTGGAGTGGCGACACGGTTTGCTGAACTGTAAGCGCGCATAGAAGTGAGTTGCAGCGGTTGTTGTGAGCTTGGTAGTAGGTTAATCTAATCTAAAACTAGCAAATTTAATAAAAAAAGCGGTTGGAAATTGAACAGAGAGGGGGACGATGTCTTTGGTGCCTCGGCTGCTTACAGCGACGGCATATATCACCACCAGCTGCCCCTTGCGGTGCCCCACAGCAGCTGGGGGCGGACCGAAGGACTTATGTGTCCATCGGGCATACTTTGCTGCTGCTTTCTTCTTTTTGATATTTTGCTACTTCTTTCTTTGCCGTGAGCAGCAGACGGGGGCCCTTCTTGTGCTGTGACTCCCCGCACCAGCAGCCGCCCGAGCTGGCCCTGTGCTGTGGCCCCACCCTGCAGTGGCACTTGTGTCCTTCTTGTCCTGCCCTTTCTCTTTTCTAGATCTTTCCGCTGCTTCTTTGCACAACCCATTCGCAAACGAAGATGTACTTCAGCAGCTTTCCCTTTGGGGAAGACATACCGGGCCACGGCAGGCCCAGGGGGCCGCCTAAGGAACGGAACACAACCAAATTCTACGAACTCCTTGAGATCGACAAAAGTGCCTCCATACAAGGTCAGCTCTCATCAGCGATTATGAATCCTCTTTGTTTGCCTCTGTAGTGTTGCAGTGGGCTCGTTGGCAGCAGCAGCAAGAGCATCAGCAGCAACCGGAGAACTGGAGAAGCAGCGTCAGCAGTGTTACTCTGTACTCCAGTGCAGCTGCAGCTACGCTCTTTGCTTTGGCCCTGAGTATTTACCTTGCAATGGTAGCTCTCGCTCGGTTGAATTAGCGATAGTAGCACTAAAAGGGGAAAAGGGGGGAGCGGCTCTGCGCAGTTCTCCACAGCCCCAGAGAGAAGGGTGGTAGGGCCGTGCGTTGTAATGTATAGGAGCTTGTTGGTGGACTTTATATGCAACAGAAATTTAAAGAATGCCTCTGTCTTGTTGCATGTCCCGTAATTGGTTCGCGGGTTTGACTCGCGGCAGGGGGTTGGTGGGTTTTACTACGAGAGGGGTGTGCAGCTGCTACGGCTTGCCTAGCTAGGTTCTTTGTTTTTGTCTTCTCATGTTTGCTGCAGATATAAAGAAGGCATACCGCAAGTTGGCCATTAAACACCATCCAGACAAGGGAGGAGACCCAGAGAAGTTCAAAGAAATATCTAGAGCGTAAGTACAACTTCATCTGCTGCTCAGAGCATGCAGGGGCTTAGGGTTGCATGATTGTCTTTTGGGGGATGTCGTCTGCAGTTGGCGTTGTATTTGGTGGTATTGTACATGCCGATGATGTCATTCATTGTCGAAGTTCGGTTGCTGTGGAGGGCTGAATAGGAGCAGCATAAACGGCATGCGTGGGTTGCATGTATAATGCTGTTTTGCTGGTTGTCCGTTGTTGCGGTTGCAGTTATGAAGTGTTGAGCGACCCCGAGAAGAAAAGCATCTACGACGAGTTGGGTGAGGAGGGCCTAGAAGGAGGAGGAGCCGAGACGGATCCCTCAGATATCTTTGACTTGTTCTTTGGAGGCAGAAGACCAGGCAGGCAGCAGAGCAAGAAGAAGGGCGAAGATATCGTCAGCCCCATCAAAGTCACACTTGAACAGGTGACTAACAATGCTACCCTACTATTAGTGGTTATCCCTACTAGTACACATAAGAAGCAGCAGCAATTACTTGTTCTAGAGTATCTGCCTCCTGCCAGCTCATTCAGAATTTCGTGTAAGCAGAAAAATGTTACAAGGTGACTTTGGTGTGATGTCTTGCTTGCTTGCAGATATACAATGGGGCCAACCGTCGTATGGCTATCAACAAGGATGTTATTTGCAAGGACTGCGAGGGGAGGGGAGGACCCGCCGATGCTTTCATCACTTGCAAGGAATGTGATGGCTCCGGTGTAAAGGTTATGGTGAGTCGAATTGTTGCTTGTGCTTGATTCACTTGTTGTTATTGCCGCAAGTGGGTCTTTTCATACTTTCAGTAGTTTGCTTGATCTTCATGGTGACAGGCCTGCATCTTGTGTCTGGCGTCTTTTTTGCTGTTTCACGTCGTTTACTAAAGTTGAGTGGGTTTTTCTGTTTCAACACACGAGTTGAATGGGGTCAAGTGTTACACATTCAGACAGTTAGAGTGTGGTTTTCGGAGTTCTTACTAAGTTGGTTGTTTTCGAGCTTTATTTTGCCTGCAGATCCGCCACTTAGGACCTATGATTCAGCAGACTCAGGGAATTTGCTCAAGTTGCAAGGGCCAGGGTCGCAGCATTGAGGCCGCAAAACGGTGCAAGACGTGTGGAGGGAAGGGAGTTTGCAAGGAGAGGAAGATCCTCCAGATCTTCATCGAGAAGGGTACGTTATAGGTTTTGACTCGCTCTGTCTTGTTTGTTGACAGGGAAAATATGAATGGAAAAAATGCGCAGGGGAGGTGAATAGAGGCATAAGCGCTCTGGTCTATGATTTAAGATGAGTGGGGGTATCATTATGCTGAATGTATACATGGATGTAGTGTAAAACATGAATATAATTGTATACCTCGTGCTTTTTCTTGCAGGTGTCAAAAATCATCATAAAATTGCCTTTAGGGGGGAGGCTGATGAGCGGCCTGGGGAGATCCCAGGAGATGTTGTTTTTGTTGTAGAGCAACAGGCAAGTCGTTCAGACGGGGACTTTAAGTTTTAGTTGGCTTCTCATTTTAGTCATTGGATTTCGAGAGGGATGGATGACACTCACCGCTCTGAGAAGCTGGGAAAGCGCATGGGTTTATGCAGAATTTTACTGAATTCAACTTTTACTAGCGTTCTTGTTCTTGTCTTCAGGAACACTCAGTGTTCAAGCGTCGTGGGAACGACTTGTTCATAACCAAAAAGATTACCTTATACGAAGCCCTCTGTGGATTCAAGTTCCTCCTGACGCATTTGGACGGTCGCCAGCTGCTTATACAGGTTTGTCTTCCTCGCAACGTGTCTTCGTCGTGCAATGAGAGCAGGCAGTAGGCACTGTTGACCGCGGGCCTGAATTGGCGTTTTTCTCTGAACTCGAAGATCTACGCTGCCGCGGCTCGCGAAAACAGAAGACATGGCTACAAAAGCTCCACTGCTTCGCAAAGTGCCTACAGCGGGCAGTGGAGATCGATCGCTGCCTTGAAGGCAGGAGTGGCCTACAGCAAATTGCATCGTGTGTAGTTTTTCTTTCTGTTCGACTTGTTTTCTAACAATGTCATCGTTCGTTGGTTCGTTCACACTGTGGAGGCTCTTGTATGAAGCATCGCGTTGCTTTGGTCGCAGTCCTGGCATATCGCTACTTCGATGACGTTGTGCCACTAGATTGTATGTATTTGTCTGTGTTACTGTGGTTAGTTGACAAGACGTTTCTGACGTTTTGGCGAATAATGCGTCAAATGTGAGTTATCTCCACAGGGAAATCCCGGAGAGGTTGTGAAGCCTGACGCCGTTATGTGCGTCAAGGGAGAGGGCATGCCGAACCACAAGAACCCGTTCATCCACGGTAAGAACACATGTTTGTTTATTGTCAGTGTGTTCGTGCGTCATAACCGCGTTTATTAAGAGTAGAACTCTGTGTTCAACATTCCTTGGTGTATGTGCGGCCATCACTTTCTTTGCAGGAGAACTCTATATCGTCTTTGACGTCGAGTTCCCGCAGAATGTCCCAGAGTCTTTGCACGCCAAGTTCCGCGAGATTCTTCCCCAGCCTGAGTCCACCCCCATGGTACATAAAGCACGGCACTACGCAGTAGCGGGCAGCCTAGTCCGTCTACGGCGCGGCATAGTATGGCGTTTGCCGTTGAGAAGCATGGCTGTCTGCAGCTGCAGCTAGCTGGAGATGGCACGTTCGACGCACGTGCAGTGTTTACAGTTGTTTCTTCGTCACCGCTGTTGCGAGCAGGTTGATGAGGACGATCCGAAGATCGAGCATCACGTCTGTGAAAGCGTAACTCCTGAGGAGCTGCGGGCTCGGCAGCAGCAGCAACGGACGCAGGGCTCCGGGGAGGCGTATGAGGAGGATGAAGAAGAAACGGCCCACGCAGGAGGCCCGCAGAGGGTGCAGTGCCGACAGCAGTAGTGGTCTGTGAATGCGCCAGCTTGTGTCACAGCTTTAAGCGTCGCGTTGACTTTAATGTGGTTGGTGGTAGTACTGCAGCTTCGGGTGTTGCGCCTGCAGAACTGTAGTGCTCCACCCTCAGTTACAGCCAGTGCTGAACAGAAGAAGTATGTGTAGGTCTTTTGGGTGTAGTTGTTCTGATGGTCAGGGGCTGCTGGCGGAGGGGATGCCGCAGAGGGGTCCCGGCTTGTTCGGTAGTTACCGATGTGGCTGCTCTAGCAGCAGACGCCTGCATTTGTGTTGCTGCGGTGCCGCTGCAAGCAGCTGGCTCTCAAATGCGGGTAGCATCAAAACAGTTGGCGTTGCATAGTGGTAAGAGCTCGGAACCGCGTCGCTTTCGGAGCTTCTGCCTGAATAGACGTTTATTCTCGCCCGCTGAGTTTATATATACATTAGCAGCAATTGTTAAACTTCCTTTGTAGGTTTAGGCCTCGACGTTCTGTATCCATTAGCGACTGAAGCGACTGAATGTCGCGGTGCACAAAGTACCATTGGGTGCATTCCATTCCAGTAGTTTACGGTGGCAGTTGGGCGCTGGTATTCAACGGAACAACTACCACACAATGTTGCATCCACACAGAGAGTGCTAAACCGTCTGCAATTTCACAGCCGGGCTATCCACTAGCATATAGTGCGTGTAGAAGCACGACCCACTTGGAAGACATGAGAAATAAACAACCACACATCTCAGTTTCCGGCACTCGAGAAAACTGGGCGAGTCAAAGGCGGGATATGGGCAGCTTGTAGCGGCAGGTCAACAGAATATTCTCTTGCCCCGAGGGAAGGAGCTGCCGGGTTCACCATCCCGTTATTGTTAAGCGCAGCAGCGCTAGTTGTTCCTGAAAACTGTAGTGCAGGGGGAGAGTGGTCGGTGAGAGCTCTATTTTAGCGCAACGAAATAGTCAGCTGTCGATGCGGCCCGGCTCGTTGTCTCTCTTTGGAGACAATCTTACAGTAAAGTAGGATCAGATGCTCCACTGTTTATGCTCGCGACGATTTTGGGGGACCCCCTGCCCCACAAGGAATTTAATATTTGATTGTAGGCTCTCGCTCGTGAAGCTCTCGTTGAAAATGCAGAGGAAGGGGCTGCGATGAGTGTTATAGGAGAACTCTGCCTTTTTCAAAAGCTTCGTTAGCGGGGTCACGTGTAGATTTCTGCAGATGGGTTCCACATCCACATAAGCCGAAGAACGGAACATCCATACAATCTGTACAGAATACACCCCTAATTCATTCTTGCCTGTGTCTCTCAACTAACCTCAGGAACCACGTCTCACGTTCCAACTACCAAGTGAATTTGCAGAAGCAAATATCTGCCAGCGTGGCCTGGCGAGACACTCACTGGTTAGCTAGAGCACCCTGTATGTTTTACGCACCTTGCATGTCCTTCAATAGCCGCCTTGATAACCAAACCAACTCAGTGTAGATGGACACAATTTGTACTTCGCTTGTGTGCTGCTTTGAAGTACAAGCGCAAGTGCACAAAGTTTTCTTAATTACAAGGTGGTCTCGTTGTATGCAACGCAGTTCTGCTGTTCGCCAGTTTCTAAACAGGGGCCGATACGCCGCGTAATTTACGCCGTCCCAGTTCTGCTAGCAACTGAACACGAGGCATGGGACGACGACAGAATCCATGGTAACTCCCTGCGCTGTGAAGAAAAACGCAGTTGTGCCCCTCTTGCTGCTTCTGATCGAGAAGAAGCAAACACTTCGTCAGTGCCGGTGCCAGTGCCAATATATAAAATATGTACGAGCAGTATCACAGCGTTGCAACGAGGAGAATAACTGACCTAACCTTATATATGCAATAGGATGATGCGCTACTATCACAAGATATACCTTAAGCTAGCATCAAGTGCCCTTTAGCTAAGCAAAGCAGAGAATACAAGCAGCTAACCACACGGGCTTTAATGGGTCTCCTATCTTTCACTACAGCTGCATGCGCTCCAGACTGAACCGCGATACATATAGACAAACTTGCTGTCAAATCTCGACAGTGGAGTTCTAAATAGTCATCAAATGCATATGGATGCAAACAGGTTAGGCGCAAACGGCCGAAAAGGCATTGAGAGTTGCGCCTTAAGTTTGTCTTTCCCTCGATACAAATGAGAAATAATCAACTAAGCCAAACCAGCGGAATGCTGTCTTGTTCTTTCCCGTCATCTCCTGTGCTTTCTGGAGGCCTTCGTATCGTGTTTACTGCTTCTGCTCGTCGGTTTGGTCATTCCTCTCTTTTCTTCGTCCTTGGTGCGATACTTCTTTTTCCCCTTTCCGTGAGAAGACGCCTCGTCCTTTGGAGCTGCGGGCGAGGTGCCATTCTTTGCTGCTGATTCTGCTGCTGGTGCTGTTTCTGGTGTTGCTGCTGCGACGTTGTCGTCCTCCTCTTGCTGTTCTTTGCCATTATCTGGGGTTTCCTTCACATCTTGTTCGTCTTCAGACTCCCCGTCACTATTTTGGCTGCCCGTCTCCTCCTCCCCACTTCCCGCTTCTTGTTCGCTGCCGCTACCACTGCCGCTACCACTGCCGCTACCACTGCTCCTGCTTCTGCTTCTGCTGCCGCTCTCACTGCCGCTCTCACTGCCGCTCTCACTGCCGCTCTGACTCGGGCTCTCACTTCCGCTCTCACTGGCGTTGCTGCTCTCTGCTACGGGCCGTGCCTCCTCCACCTTCTGAACACTGTTTGGTTCGGCCCCGTCCACAGCCCCACTGTCAACAGCTATTTTTGATTTTGTGGCCTCTCCTGCCGTCTCTTCTGTTGCAGGTCTATCAGAAGGCTCCTTTCGCTTTGACGAGCGCTGCTCTCCTTTTCGGCCACTTGAGCTGCGACTGCTGCTGTTGCTGGGACTGCTGCTTCTGCTGCGGCTTAAACTCTTCTTTCGGGTGTTCGCAGTATCACGGCTATCGCGTCTGCTGCCCTTCCTGCTCCGCCTGCTGCTGGTGTGCTTTTTCTCCTTTCTGTCTCTGGATGCTCTCCTCAACTTCGTGCTCGAGTGTTTGTGGCTGTGTTTCTTGTGTCTGGTGCTGCGTCTGTCTGGAGAGGAGCTGACGCTTCTATGTCGCCTCTTTTTGCTTATTCTTGAGTACTTTGTATCTCTTCCTCTCCTTCTGTCTGGCGTAGGGCTCCTACTACGGTCTCGGTGTGAACGCTTCACTCGGGAGTGTTTACGTCTCCTTGTGCTACTGTGGTGGCGGCTCACAGTGCTGGTGCTGCGGCTGCTGCTGGTGCTGCGGCTGCTGCTGCTGCCCCTCCTGTTCCTGTGCCTGCTGCGGTGCTCGCTTTTGCGACGCCTGCTCCCACCGCTGGATCGCCTTCTTCTCACCAGGCTCCTGCTGCGACTGCGGGTTCTGCTCCTGCTACGGCTGCTGCTGTAACTGAAGCGTCGCCTTCGGCCTCTGTAATACCTGTCATCAGGGCTCCTGCCTCTTTCTCGGCTTCTAAATCGCCGCCGTAAGACAGACGGAGTTGAACGCGACCTTCTTCTCGGCTCAGGGCTTCGGTCGTAGATGCGTCTACGCTCGCTGCAAGGAAAAGAACAACGGAAATGCCTCTTATAAATCGAAAAAACAGAACACAGGCCCCTTACCAATCCCCCAAGTGCGTCCGGCATAAACACAACCCTGAAATGTCGTTACAACGCGCTCACACAGGAGCATCTTTACTCACGACAGGTTTCCCGTGCGCCGCTTGGCTGGAACTGGTGCAGCGCAATTTGCATGCTGATGTCTAAAACGCTAAACCGCTATCTGCGCAAGCAAGCAGCCTGTCTGCGGGCCTGACAGCCACTGAAGTTGTCTCAAGCCAACCTCAGAGCCAGCCTCATCGCCAATCTCATAGGTAGGTGTCAGTTATGCATCAATGTACTAAGACGCATTTTCTCTCACGCAACCCTAAATGACGCAGGATATGCAGATTGTCCGCGAGGGAGTAGGTCCCCGCGTCGATTGTTTCCCTTACTGTACTTATTCAGGTTTCAGTTGGGTTCGTTTGGGTTGGAATGGTAGCAAACGAGGTTTCAATTTCTAAACTCACGTAACTTTCATGTGGTTTCACTGCTTTTTTCTTTTTGGGTATAGTAATGATGTTTTGATGTTCTATTTAGCATGGTGCAAACGCATGGCTCGCACCTGGCTCTGCAGCAATACCTTTCTCTGCTTGCTTTTCGTTCTACTTCTGTTTCTGTCTGTATTTGCTTGCCAATACGTCTGCTTGTTTTGTTTGCTCTTCTGCCTGGACATTTGCTTTCTGCTGCATTGACTGCTGTTGGCTGCAACACCGAGAAGTATGCTGCGTGCTGTAGTCTGCACAAGCTATGCAGGTTCGTTCAGTTAGTGCTGCAAAATTTTGCTACTCACTATTCTTCATCTCTCTTCTCGTAAATAACGCGCTGCGACGCAGAAAAAGAAAACAGGAAAGATTCCCGATAATGATAATGCACTCCACACCTACATCTTGGACCACGAAAGAACGGTCGCCGCACAGCCACCAGAAACTCATGAACACACTATTGGGAGAATATAATCATTCAGTTACAAATAGGAGGTGTAGGGCATACGCGGCGATTCAATATACTTACCATTTGTTCTGGGGTTTTGGGGTCACTGTTCGCCATTTGAACTGTCACTCGAAAACCCATGAACATTTGGTTATTCAACTCCTTCACAGCTCTCTCCCCGTCTGCCTCTCTTTCATAATCGAAGAAGCAATACGATCTGAAGAAGCACACGAATCCAAGGCACAAAAAATGCACGCTCCAATAACGCACTATCCCCCAACTCCTCTCCGTCCTCCCCAACCTCTTCTGCGTCCGTGCGTTGCCTGAATTTGTAGTCACTTTACATATAGCGAACATATTTGGAAGGATACACAGTACAAGCAAGCAGACATACCGGGGAGTGCGTTCCAAGTGATGAACAGGCAGATACATATCTTTGACCTGGCCAATCTTGGATAAGAAGTTGCGGACATCGCTGGGAGTGGCTCCTGGGGCGACACCTCTAAGCATGTATGGAAATCTCCGCATAGTTCTTGCAGTTTTTGCATTTTCCACCATCCACAGCTCCCCCGCCCGCGTAGGCGAGACCCTGTCAACCATTGTGAATGTTTTGTCGTCAGATTTACGTGCAGGGGAGTTCGCAGGCGTCAAGGAACTCGCTCTGCTCCGCGAGACAGAGACAGACAACCCGCGCCCTTGGGGCGGCGCCTTGGTGGAGAATTGCATCAGAAATCAAAATGGCACCACCGCTCCCCCTCTTCGCAGGGCACCACGGGGGAGGGAACACCTGTAACGGCAGCGGCAAATAGACAAAAAGTATAAGCACCTCAAAAATAAAATAAGCACTACAGACACCCACCAAGCCAGGAAGAAGGCATAAAAGGTGGTAGGATCCGCGGAGGCATCGCCCTGAGGCCAAGGTCTTGCCGCTGCAGCAGGTCCAATCGAGGTGGAAACAGGACGCCCTTGCAGCTATTTTCTATTCAGCAACGACAAATGAGCCATAACATTTCGCCTTTAGACGGAGAACAAAACAGCCAGAAATGCTATCAACAGGAGCCTCAGCCTCTAGAGCTCCGCAGGTCTTCTCGCAGCCCCGCCGTGCTCGCATGCACAACCTGCAAAGGCCGTAAAAGGTGTAAGCCTGCTGCATTGAACGCATAAATTAGGCAAACGATAACATAAATATATTAATTATAGATTGGAAGCTAATTTTTAGCACCGAACTTTCCCAGCACGATGCGCTTGCGTTGCCAGTGCGTTGGGATCCTTTAGGGGGCAGCAGACCATCTGCTACTTTCCCACTCGGCCTCGATTAAACGGAGTGCAGCCTCCTAAAAGCTTAGTTCATTTTTCATGTATGTATACTTCATGTGTAACACGAGTCCCTGGCCTTTGCAGAGAACCGTCCTACGCTGCAGTAGGGCCACCCACAAAATTTGTTCCCAACTCGCGGCTGGCCTCCGCCGTTCTGACTGGTTACTTCGACACAGCGGCACCAAGCCGTCGTGTGACTACAGTCGTCTATCCTAGTCGAGCACCATCTTCAGCTGCAACAGAGTTTTAATGGAGGAACATCTGTAACGAGAGTCCCTAATCTCATCAGAGGACTATCGTGAGCTGCGAAAAAGCAGAAAACTTATAAGAATAGAGTCCGTAAAAGCAGCTGACCTCCTTCAGTACACCCTAGGTAACCATAGCGCTGTCGCTCGGCTGCCTACCCATGGGGAGGTGGGGCAGCCCAGCACGTGTTGCAGCACCCCGCGCTGCAACTCATGCTGCACGACAGCCCCACATCTAAAAAGATACAGGCCCCCTTTTTGCTGCATGCACTAACTCAATAGGCAATTGTTGAACACTCCCATCTCCGTTCGTAGGTAGTCTGAGCACCAGTTGGTGGGCACGTCTCTACTACACGTAGGGCATGCTGCACTCCCCTTCAGTCCACAGGCAGAAGGTGCACGACGGCACAGAGGCCTGGGGTTCGTGCAGAGAAAAGAGCGCCTGCTACAAGGTGCAGCACTCCTTCCTGAAACTCCTGTTGGGAGGCGACCCCGCCTGCAAGGATACCGAAGCCCAGTTTTAGTGGCCAGCCTGCACACAACTGGAAATAGACGTGCCAGCTTTAGACATGCCTTGCAACGATGATGGCGTTGACGAGACTTGTACAGAGAGTGTGCTGGCTGCACCGTAACGGTGCAATACATACTTGACGCAGAGTAACCCGGAATGGGCCCCTGCCGTAGACTGCCGAGGGAGTCATTCACGGTAGCGGGGCTATTCAGCCACTGGCGTTATTGAGGGCGAGATCAGCGGGAGTTAGCTACGCTGCTGTTTGTAATTTTTACCCCTTTGGAAGAGGTTTTAGCTCAGTAACCCCCAGGACGCGCCTGAGCGGCCGTCTGCAGATTGGCATCAGATTGGCGTCCTCCTCCCTATATATTGGCAACTCGAAGCAACGTCAAAGAGCCCCAGGAAGCTATGACTCTGTGCATAGTGCTTTGCGGTCGCAGGAGGGGAGGTCACTTGGTTCGGGGGGATCTAACTCTTGTCTACTGTAGCGTACGCCGGTACAAAGAGAAGGACGAGAACTTTCACTCGAGGCAGCATCTGCTGAGTTAAGGCACCGTTCCCTAGTTCCTGATGCAAGGACAGCCCTATCCTTAACGAGGAGACTGCCCCATGGGCACCTATTCCCAGTACTTTTCTCACGCATATTCGGCTCCCAGTAGGATATACTTACACAAGCATCGATTACGTGTGCCTATGCTAAAATACCTTGCTACATCATGGCCACGGCACGACTAAGCGTCAAGTGCTAAGCATAGCTAAGTGCAAAAGCTGAGCCCCCCATATAACGAGCAAAGCACGTAAGCGGCAACGTCTACAAGGCACACAAGCCAGTGGCCCTACGAAGGATAGCAAACAGAAGGATGCCTACTGTGGGCCATCTATATCCTCGGCGGTTCCAATTCGTGTAAGGAGTACTGTGGGGTGGCAGTTTGAGGCTGTGACGGCACAGGGCGAAGCTCTTTAGTTTTGCTGTGCCCTTCTAGACGCGTTACCGCCTGCCTGCACTGGGTGTCCGAATTTATGTTCTAGATTCAGTGAACCACGGTGTAGGTAAGAGTTTACGATCATTAGCCAACTGAAATATCGAAAATGAACCTAATTCAGAACTAGTATGATGCGCAATGGAAGCAGTAGAACAGTTGTGTTCCGTGTTGCTGGCAATCTACTGCAATAGGCGGCACAGTGATGCTATCTGCTCTATCCACTACGAGCAGTAGCCTGTTGTTTGAAGTGTTGCCACAATGGACGCAAAAGCCGAGACCAAGTAAGTCAGGATTCTACGCATTCTCAGTACGTAAACGCGATTCCCCAACATTCACGTTCGCACGCACCCGCAGGAAGCACCAACAGACCCTCAAAAGCCAAGCTCTGTGGGAAGCCCACACTTTGTGGAATCGAGATAGCGCATACGCCCACTTCTGCATGCAAAAATGCAACTGACGCATCAACGCTGAAACTGCGTCAAAAAAAAAAGTTTTGCAGGTCAAAAGCTGATGGCTTCCAGCTCACGTGTGCTGTGACGAAGTTCCTTGTTTCACATCGGCCGCCAATTCACGTTTTTCAGCTCGTGCATGTGGTATGAAGCTGAAGAGAGCTAAATTCTATGACCCGTTAATTTTCACTTGCTGTTGCAGCGCTCTCGTAACTCAGCCGTGCCCCCAGTAGCGTAACATGTGGTCCGACAATGGTGCTCAGGCCAGACTCAAGTAACAGGAAAGATTTTGATGAAACATCAAGACCGAATCAGCTGTTGATATCCCGAGGAGAGGGTCCTCTGGTGCCTATTCATCCGCCAGTGCTTTTGATTTCGCGTTTAGCTCACAGGAGGCGTCATACGACCCTGCAGAAGTTCTTTAAACTCTACTGCTTCCTCTCGAACCCCAGCTGACTCATCATGCAGCAAAGTCTCCATCATTTGCTTCAGGGTATTCTGCATGCAGCAAAGGAATTGCAAAATTGAAGTTCCGGTCATCCTTCCTCCAGTGTCATTATCGGAGTCTAAGGAACAGCAGCGAATAGGGGGAGAACTCACCGCCAAGTCAGGCTGACTGCTCCAATCTTTCTGAAGCAATCTTCCAAGAAGCTTAACCAGGGCCAACCTGCGTAAGACCATCCACGTCAGAGGGCACGCTCCTCACGCTGTTTGATTTCCACTGCACAAGCTGAATCCACCATACAGGTAGCACTACTCGAGCACTCCGGATGTATCTTCGGGGAGTAGCGTGCAGCTGCACCACACTACATACCTGCAGCATGGCGCGGGGTCGTTAAGCAAGTTCTGCAGCAGCGGCAGCACTACGGTTCGAGCCCTGTCACTTGGAAGGAAGTCCCATATTTGCTGCAGCAAGAAAACCGGATTCTTACTGTGGATGATGAGCATGCAGAAAAGTCGGGAAACCTAATCTCCACTGGAATGTGGGGTAAACTACCTGCGCATCTAGGGCCTTGGGGTCCTACATGTATGTAAAACGCTACATCTTGACGTATGAATGCACTCTTGCACGACGCCACCTGCTGAAGAGCATGTAGGAGGCGTTGTTCCGACAGAAACTCCGCCTCTGGCGTTGCTTGGTGTTGCAGGCATTCATCCTATCAGAGATATTACCGCAGGTGGCTCATATGCAAATGTGAAGGGAGTGGATGAATTGTTCAAGATCCGCGTGCCGCACTGGATGAGAGAAGGGCGTCTACTCACTGCGTAGCTTCTGCCACTAACAAGCGACCTACTTCCAATATTGATCGAAGAGCAAAACCGGCCTCTTGACGAACGGCCCAGGCTGCAAACGCCACAAAACGTAATGGAGGATAGCGAACACTGCATAAAGCAATAATAGCATCTGGATATACTATAGTATGCGAGGGGCTCGCTGTAGTGGGAAAGCTGAACCTAACAGTACTGCTCAGGCGGCGGGTGGTGAACAGCCAACAGTACTGGTTCTGCGCACATCCTGGAGATGCGGTATGTGCCGTTCTTACTTGGAGACAGAAGAAGACCAGTCACGCGTTCCCACCAAGCTTCGTCTGCGTCTTTCTTAATATGGATACGCATGAACACCAATACAGCACAGAACAATGTAATATCACACACCTGTTCAGTTCTTGGGAATCAGCACGCGTGGCTATACTGTTGTGAGAATAATTATTACCACAGTTCGAAGAAGCACGGGGAGCTGCTGAGCTAAAGCCGCTTGAACCCGCCAGCAGTCTTCTCCATCTTCATCAGTCGCAAATTCACTGCTTGATATCAAGGGAGACTGCAAGCAACCACAGAGCATTTGTCTCAAGAGAGTGTTTAGTGGGCTTGACAGGAGAAGCGCTGAGGTCAGGGATCAGCATCCACAGCAGTTCTCACTCACGACAAATGCAATGTCCTGAGAGGTGAGGGAACCCAAAGATCCCAGGAAAGATATTTTTAGCTTCCAGTTGCCTCGCCTGCAAATGATGGCACATCTGGAAATGGTGACTGCCAGGAGCAACGACATTCTACTCTTCCCTTCAGTCAATGCGCCATTTCGAATTACTTTGCTCCGGGTTATAAGGCAAGACTTACTGAACCAGGTCCATCGCTAGCTCTAAAAATGCGCGCCTCTGCGGACCAGTGGAAAGTGGGAGGAGACCAATCACTGCATCCAGGCATGCGCCTGCGAAAACAGGGAAAGCCAACCATGACGTGAAGACATTGTTAAGTGGCTACACGTTGAAAGTTCCTCCGCATGAACAGAATACAGCACAAGAATATTCATATGCCGTCAACAGCAGGAATGGGGTATCAAGCACCTGGCAGTCTACAGCCTTGATTTTCACGGCTATCTTCAGCTATCTGGTTTAGTTCCAGCATCCAAGAATCACCAACGAAGGCAGTATTCCCCAGGTACTGAACAAAAGCGTAAGCAAAGCCGCCCTGTGGTATTTCCGCTGCAAGCGTTGACGCCACTTCAGATGCTGAAAGCATTCAAAATCTGCAGCGATAGAAGCCACGTATATACAACTCAAGGCAAAGCCGCATGACCCAATACGTGAATTTCGGGTTGAAAGCTGAAGGACTCAAATACTTGCGCTATCCGTGGAAGAAGATGTAATGCCGCTAGCTTGACCATTGGCTGCAATACGCACGCAACCGCACGCACCAGTTGACAAGATACAGTCTACTGGCTGGAAGAGTACGTTTTGCAACCACGGGCAACAAAGGCAAAATGATGCTAAAGCATGGCGAGCTCCTGGCAGCTGAAGGCGCTGATCGCAGTCATTCACATAACTCACAGAACGATCGGTAACGAATTTGAACAGAGACGCTGTCATAATGGCAATCTTTTCATCCGCTTTGACGACCGCAGTGCCTTCGCCAGCCGGAGGGGGTGCAGAGTCACAGGAAAGGAGGGCCAAGTCTTCCAGCGCGAGGCACACAGTTGCTCGAACCCGCCACGAGGAGTCTCCTGCCGCCCGCCCACAGAAAAAGGCTGAAGTCCGTTGAATATAAAATAAGCTAGGCACTCAAGCCTCTGCCCAGCGGAAAATCGGCCAAATAACTGCCTCACCGCAAAGCAATGGAAAAAAGCTGTTGCCTACTGCCCTGAACGCTGCTGCATTCCTCCGAGCCATTGCAGCAATTGCTGCCACTCCCTGCATCCTGCAGCTCTCCTGCATATACCAGATAATCTACATAGAGCATACGCACTGATTGGTTCTCCGACGACAAGCACTACGTTGGTTGAAGTGTCAAGAGGAAGAGATGGGAAGGACGCAGCACTGGATTTGCGTTGCTCATCTGCAGCTCGCTCTCCCAAAGGCTATTCAGAAGCTTACATGGAGGGACAGGGTAAACTTCTGAGTCGCTGTATAAACGGCAATCATGAGTTCTCCGAGGGCTTCGTCTCCACCGGCGGAGCCACCGTCTGGTGCTCCATCTGCAACCTGCTGCGCTGGTCTCTGTTGCAGCATCTCCACCTCCGCTGCAACGTAATCCACAAAAAGCGGCAGCTGTTGACCAGCTGCGAGCTGCACCGAACAGCTCTTGTCCCCACAAAGCGCAACATAGGAAGTGAACAGCCTTCGCTTTAGCTCCGTCAATGTCTCAAGAGCGCGTGAATCCTCTGGCATTTCCTGCTCTCGCTGCTTTGTCGAGAGATTTGTCGAGCAGCGGCGCGTGCAATGTAGGAGGGTGGGTATCAGTGCTGCAGCTGTTTGCCGGGAGGTGCTTTGCTTGTCTTCGCAGAGCTCTAAAACCTGAAACGTCACTTTGTTTCCGAGGAGCTCAGTGTGGTTGCAGGTTGAAAAGATGGCTGTAAAGGCCTGAAGTGCTGCCGTCTGGATCTCCTTATCTCTATGGAGCATTATTCGAAGCAACAGGCTGGAAATTGTGCTCAAGCCTCCTGCCCAGATATAAGGGCACTCATCACGGCCGCTCGTGAGATTGTCAGTGCCATGAAAGAACTTCGCGAGCTCGTTACAAAGAATCGCCAGGACATCCTCGTCATCTTCTGCCTCCTCAAAGTCTGCACACAAAATCATGCAATGTTTGAAAGCATTGCGAAAACGTCGCTGCCGCATAACTTTACAGCTGGTCCTACAGAAGGGCAAACTAAACCCACAGTTCACTCCACGATTCATCGCCCTTTTAAATTTGGTATATTCCTTGAGCAGATGCGAGCACGGTCACACAACGGAGAATATGCGCAGTACAGTTAAACATTAGGACGGGAATTGCTCTCTATGCTAAGTGAACCGCACGAAACAAACAGCAGTCAACTCGCTACTGAGCGCAGCGCACAGCCCAGGAAGTGTCTATAAAATCCTATTCCGTAACAAAATCAGAGCCATGGAACCAAAAAGGGACAAGAGAAGTTTCTCCAGAGTCGAGAAGCTTTCAGCGATCAAATAAGCAGAAGGAGCGTAAGCCAAAGACACACACCTTGAAGGAAAAGAAGAAACTCATCGACCGCGTTGCCAAGTACACGAAAGATGGACGATATATTCCTGCAACCGCGCTTCCGCACCTGAGCAACAGTGGAACACAACTAAAGAATAGCAACCCGGCGAGCTTCTTGCAAATAACCTTGTCTGCTACAGGCAGTTCAAGCATCCGTTGTGCAGGTAGCCTACTTCTGGTGAGTCGCTCAGAAAGTCCTGAACGAGGGAAGCTGGGTTTCTAGGCATCTGATCGCCATCAACCCCATTATTTGTGCTCTTTGCACTCTCCTGCAGTCCCAAGTCGGACTCTAGCCAGTCTGGGAAGACAATTTTTGTGCCTTCGTCAGACTTCAGATGGGTGCATGGAGGATTGATTGCTCCTCGCCGAAACAATAAATCCTTGTAAATCCCGTGCCAGTCTATGCTTTCCGACGTCAGTTTACCATCTTTGGCTATCGCCGCCCTCGCAGAGGAGCACTGAGCTGCCACCGCCATCTTCCCGTTCCACTCGTTGAGTCCAAAGTCCCACTGGGGGAATGTTGAAGCCCTTGGAATAGCCTGTCAAGGGGCTGTACAGCTCACGTTCGTTCACAACCCCTGACTGAACGGTACAGGCCGAGGGTCACTGCATCAAGGTGCCTCAAGAGGATTGGATGAGCACGGTCCAGCATGAGCCCTCCCTCGTCAGGTGGCGTATGTGACAACTCATGATGCATCAGTCGCAAAAGGGAAAAGGTGAGAACATGTTGTCTCGGGATTTAGTTGAAGCACAGGAAAGGAAAGTACTAGCTGCTGCCTCATTGAGGGTCTTCATGGTGAGTTCCCACACAGCTCATCAGAACGGGCCATGCCCATTCCGTCTAGTTGCAAATCAAAGTAACTCCACAATCTCATTACAAACAGACTTTCTGGGGAGTTACACTGCTGAACATCTTCTTAGAGCTCGTTGAGCTGAAACCACACGGGCTCCAGCCCCAAACACTGCCACCAGTGTCTTGATAGTATGCCTATTATTATCTGCGGCGTCTGATCTCTTACAGATGCAACCCTTTTCTCGTGTCCTGAATTACTACCTTCCCCCACAATTTTTACAATTCTCTCACACATTTGGAGCGCTCTACGCACCCCATCATGTATTATAGTTGTATGCCGGAGTGTATTAGGGGCTACCAGTAGGTGCGTCGTAGGAAGACCCGCGCGGAGCTGGTCCTGTACTTCTACCTCGTCACAGACGGACTACTGAGGGGTACGTATGTGTTTAACAATTTTTAGCAGTGTGGACAGGCCCATCAAAACACGGCTTGCGAATGCCTGCTTGTAGGGTCCGCCTCGCAGCACCAGCAACAGCAGGTAGCCCGAAGTTGGAACATGTAGTTCAACTGGCGCGTCGGTTGCCTACTATTGGGCAACTAAGTGCTCACCAATTGTCTGAAGTATTGATGCATGCAAAAAACGGGGATCGGATGCGCCTGAGTGCGCAGCTGCCGGGCAGCGCTACTTGCAGGGGGGGAACGTTGAAGATAAAGTGGCGCCCTCCTCAACTAGGCCCCTGGGCTCCCAGGTCGCCTAGGGACTAGACTAGAGGTAAACCGCTTTTTCTGAGTCTTATCGTTAGTATTTTGAGCTCACGCCCGCCTTAGAATACACTCAAGAGCACTACATCCTCTCTCTTCAGCAGCCGCAGGCCCTTGTGTTCCTGTGCCAACGGCACAACGTGACAGGAGGGAAGGCTGCGTGTTTTGCGGGAACCCTCATTCAAGATGTTAACTCTTTCGAAGCTCACGATGGTCCCCAAGTAAGCTCGAGGGTTTGCTAGAGTTCCTAGCACCGCATAGTTGTAGCATGCCCTGCGTGCAGTTGAGACGTGTACTCCGACTGGTGAGAAGAGTACCTACTGACGGAGAGGGAAGCGGTTTACAATTGCCTATTGCGTTAGTACATGCAGCAAAGAGGGGGATTCGATGTTCCTACATGTGGGGCTGTAGTGCAGCACGAGTTGCGACGAGGTGCGCTGCAGCACGTGCTGGGCTCCCTCCTCTCCCCGTGAGTAGGCAGCCGACCGGTAGCGCCGTGGATGCTTAAAGGCTGGGGGACTCTTTTCTTATGATCTTTTTGGCTTTTCCGCGGCTCACGATAGTCCTCGGATAATATCAATTCCTCTCGTTACATAGGCGATATTGCCGTTCGAACAAAATCCACTGCTGGTGGAAAATGAATGGTCATGAAAAACCCCGAACAAGATCAAGGACTCTCGTTGCAGCGAGACTACAACAGGGGATGGATTTCGTTGCTCGCCGCTGTCCTCATGAGCCATGCGCTACCAGCTGAGGCGATAGCCTTCGAGGACGGTCGTGAGCTGCCATCAAGTCAAAATACTTATTATAAGAATTTACTAAAAGCAACTGACTTCCCTTCAATCACCCACATGGCTTGTGCCAGGCTGCCTGAGGCCCTGCGGCCTTGATGGCGAGGGTGGCCTGAGATGGTTTGCGAGGCGCCTCGATGAAACTAGTGCTGTGGAAAGCCACCCCACGTACGAGCACACGCAACCCTCGTGTTATATGCATCAATATTGTATACAAATGTTGAACGCCTGCGTGTTCATGAGAAGGCAGCCTGCAGGCAAGTAGAAGCAGGCGCGGCAACTGAATAAGCCACGCTGCCGTTGGTAGGCCGCCATGTGGTGCACAGCTCCTTAGTGCAACTCCTGCTGCAAGACAGCTTTACATGAAAGTGTGTGAGAGCTCCCGGTGCATGCTCCAATACTATGGGCAATTGCTAAATATGTAGTTGTCCTTCAGTAGCCATCTTACGTTATTGATGGAAATACTGTACCAACTGTAGAGGGTCTTCTACAAACCCGTGTTGTAGACGGGGCACCGTGCAAAAAGTGAATGTTTTAGCATCAATAAAAGTGTATTTAGTAGCTATTAGGGAGCGTTGATTTTCCGTAGCCAATTTGCAGTCGTTCCTTCTAGTTGCGCGTTGCCCGCAACCAGGCAGCCCGCCAGCCCCGGCTGCCGTTATCCTGAGCAGTTTTAACAGCATAGCTCCAAAGCTAGCCTGTTCATTAATAACGTTTCGTGCTTTTGTGTCCTTAAGTTCTTAATTTCTCAGTAATATTTACTATTATTCGTCCTCTCCAGAGCCGCGTTGTAGCTGGGCTCTGCACGGCCGACAGACGGCGTGATATTCCGGGAGTTTATCTTGGAGCCTTTCGAGTCAGCGTTCTACACGCAAAATTAGAATATATTCCATATACATATGTGGTAACCCTACAGGAGTTGTTGCATGCTTCAGAACCCCCTCAGCCCTTCCGCTTCGGGACGGGTTTCTCACGTGTGTATGCATGAACGCGGCAGCTGAAGCCGCTGTCGCAAAAAGATGCGCTCTCTCTGGAGACGGAATTTTGCTGGGCTGCACAGTTATGCAGTAGGCATCCGGAAATCCACTTCTTCGGGGCTCTAACTTATTGTGCTGGGTTTGGCTGGTAGGGGGTGGTTTTTAGCTGTCAGGGAGGACATCTAGGGTTCCTGCTTCACGTGTACTTATGAGGCGGATAGTGGCAGCCAGCCTGTCGTCGTGAAAAGCACATAGTTTGTTCGCCTGGAGTTCACAGCAATGCGCACGGCGCTTCGCCGCTAAGCCAGAACTTGCTGCCCACTGGTTGGCCCGATATCCCACGAGCCTGCAAACGGCTTCTTCAGCTTAAGAACAATGGAGGATACGCATTCGAAGGATACCCTGTCCGAGCTGTACCCACAATGTGTGTCGCTGAGGAAGGAACTGGATTCTCTTCTCAGGACCATATCGTCCCCGGCAACTCTGCAGGCAACAATGGATGCAGGGGGCCGATCGTACGCTGGACCATTAGACCGGGGAGTTGCTGTAAAGGGCACAGAAGCACCATTTAGTGGCCGGAACGAGCGCGGAAACGGAGTCTCCTCGGTGGCGAAGCTTCAGCGGTTCTCAGCCCTCACTCGCCAGTTTTGCATGCTTGTCCTCAGTTTACAAGATGGGCTCGCGTCGGCGAAATCCAAAGGATTATCGCGAAATATGTGCTCAGTGTGGGAGCGGCGGATTCAAGACATGGTCGCAGATGCGGAGAGCTTCAGGAGAGAAGCAGAAGGCCGCATGAACCTGGAGCAACAGCGGGTCCACGAGGCGATGCGCGATAGGAAAGCACTACTTGGAGACATTGACCCCAGTAAGAGGTGGGGGGACATGCGCAACGCCGAACTCATGTACGCCAAAGAGAGGGACCGCTTACAGGAATCTCGCACAATGCTGGACTCGGTGTTGTCGCAAGGTTGGGGTATTGTTGGCCAGTTGGTATCTCAGAATGCTTCACTCAAAAGTGCACGGCGTAAAGTGCTAGATATGGCCAGCAGTGCAGGCGTTGCTTCCACCCTACTGGGGGCGGTTGGTCGGAGGCAGCAAGGGGATAAATGGCTAGTGTATGGCGGGATGGTTTTGACCCTCGTATTTTTTTTCGTAGTGTACAGACTGGTCCACCACGGTAACATCTTCGGCTTCTTCAGCATGGCTGAAGCGGATGACGAGGTTATCGAAAGTGAATTTACTCAGTCTAATTAGGTGCCACTTTACTTTTCTTGGGCCATGTAGCTCCGCCGGTAACTCAAAAGCTGCTGTTAAGCGTGATCACCGCACAAATGACTTCCCAGAGCGGCATCATGTGCGTGGTGTATTCGTTCTGCTTCGATTTATTCTACCATTAGCTTTGAGGCCCGTTTTAAACGTGAAAGCGGCGCCTTCACAGCTACCTGTGGTAGCTGTGAAGGCGCCTGTGGCACCCTCGTGCATGAATGTGTAGATGTACGTTCTCCAGTACTCTGGAAGAGCACTGAAGAACGTGCCCATTTTTACGCATTTTATAGAGTGCTGAAGTGTAACGCTTGCACGGAGGTTAATTTTCTTAGAGGCATTGAAGCAGTGTGGACCTCCAGGTTGTTGCCGTCGCAGTTGCTGTACTACCTGAACTCACTTCTAGTAGGTTGATCTTTACCGTGTAGCTGCTTCACCTGTTCACATTCTTCATATGCACGGGAAGCTGAGAATAATAAGTTTGGTTGAAGATGTGCAGTAATAGTAAGGCAGGCCACATGAATGCTAGGGAGCACCACGCAAGTAGAACTGGCTGTCGGGGTGATTAGTCGCTCAGGCCTGGAGGGATCACAGCTTTTCAGCCCTAGGCAGATGAGGTGACAATATTGCAGAGTGAAACGTTTGTACATAGCTTTTAGTCGCAGAAGGCCCTAAGGCCCTGGACAGTCCAAGAGTAGTCGTGTACGGCTTGGCTGCCTATGCTGTTAGCTTTAACGGAAGATGCGTCTAGGGGGCCATTTGTAAGCGGCATGCAGGTACTTTCCCCTCTGGAGCCAGCAGACATTCATCTTTCTGTGCTGCCGCTTTCTTGTGTTGAGGAACTGTTTTAATCCTATGGCCATTGTAGTCTGAAGTATGAGACCTGTTGCTGCTGACGCCGGTTCCGCGTTGATTTTTCAGCACGATATATGTAGTTTAGAAAGCAGGTAAGAGCTGAGTGTTTTGCCTCCTGTGTCTACTCTGAGGCGTGGGCATGCGGCGCCCGACGAAGTACTTGAGACAACTGAGAAACTCTCATGCAGCGTTACGCGGTACATGAAGTGCATGGAAAAGAAGCAGTTTAAGCATGAAATACAGTGCAAATACTCTCATACGTGCATTTACTGACTGAACCCAGGGTTCAAACGCAGTATATTCGCCTTTGTCGTGCGCGCTTCCTATGGTCGTGCGGTCGCGGTTCCTCTAGCTTCCCTGAAATGAAAAAGATTGGACCGTTAAGCGTACGAAATCATAACACATACAAGCATAAAACGGACTAAAAGTTTTATGATGTGATAAGCGTAGCAGTCTTTTGGGGAATGCCGATCAGGCTGCAGACATCTGGCGGTTGTCATCAGTGGTTGACACGAGCAAGACGGTGACCCCACAGTCGTTAGTCGCAAAATGCGCATGCATATTTCAGTGTTTAATTCATTTTGAAGCGCTCATGTAGCACGTCAAATGAGTTTTTTGTCGTGTGTTGTAGCGAAATCCTCCCCATGTTTCTCAAACTTTTCATCGTAATCTCCTGTAGCCAGTTCTGTGGTTGACTGGATGGGAAACGTTGTGTTTCCCCGTCAGCGATTTTTTAAACCGACAACTTAACAATAAAGCGACTTTAGAAATGGTCAGAGCTTTGACAAGAAGTGTCCGCTGGCAACTTCTGCTACGAATGGCCTCCCGTGTTTGGCCCCTAACGCTCTGCCTTGCTATTCTTGGAGTGTGCCCACTTTGTGCGGCTTTACCCGATGACTCTCAGATAACCGCTTCATTCGAAGATCGTATAAATGGAATTGATGTTATTCCTGCCTCTACACGGGGCGTTGGGGTCGCTCTTCAGGAACATATTGGCACGCCGAAGAGATCCAGTGGCCCTCTTCGTCACGCGTTTGCAGGTCCTGCAAGACCCCGAGGCAACATTGTCCATCCGGAGAACGAGTACAGGCAGGATATAGAACTGAATCCCTCTAGGGTGGCAGTTGTATATCCTGAAGGGCTGCCACCTTGGCGGAGGAACCTCCGCAACGGCGAACTCCCAGATTCGCCGCAAAGGATACGCGCACTATCGCAAACTGAGAGTGATGGGCAAAACGGGAATGGTAGGCCTCTACTCTATAATGGTAACCACAAGTGGGAAGCACGGGACCGTTTTTTACTGGGTAATACCTCTTTTCGGCCGGGAAAAGGGGAATTTCTACGGGAGGTGCCCGTGAGCAGTTCGTTTGAGAGCGAACCCGAAAAGGGCAGCAATACCTACCCAGAGGAGTTGCAGAGGCACAGAAGCTCATCTGTTGATGAAGATGCGGATACGCCGATGGCCCTCGAAATGACACGCAGAATGAAAAGTATGGGCGGCAGTATATCAATACCTTCGCCCTTGGCTCACAGCTTGCTGTATCGAACGAGAGATATAGCTAATCCCCTTAATTTCGCCAACTTCCTCGCGGAAGGACAAGAATGGCTCATCCCAGGCGCAGGAAGCCTCTGGGAAGGCCTTGGACGCCAAGTGGATTCACTTTTTTCGGGGCTGTTCTTGAAGACAGCCAGCATTTTACCAAATTATAAGCGCAACGTAATTATCTGCTACAAGGAATACAAGCCTTCGATGTGGATAGAAATGTTTGGCCAGAGGAATCAGTTTCTTCGGCAGCTCGCTTCGCTTTTTCAAGGCACTCATCGCATACAATCTGTTTATCTTCGAAACCTCGGGATGGAGATTTTTGAAGTGCCTCCTTTATGGCGTGTTCGTGAATTCATTTCCACGGTGCTTAAGCTGGATAAATACGTGAGCCACGTATACACCGACCACCTGGTAAGTGACTTCGACAACGAGACCCAAGTGGATTTACCTGAGGATCCGTCTCACGAAGAATTAGCTTCAGAGTCTTTAAATCATCGTCAAGGGGATACCAGTAGTGCAAGTGATGCTGGGCAGCGCCATACAGCGAGCCAGCATAAGGCACCGAGCCGCAGGCTGGAGGTTATGACGAATGACCCTTTCACTTGGCAGCAGTGGGCTATTGTGGACAGCGGTCCTACCAGATGGGGAATCGAAGCCCCCAACGCTTGGGAGGTCTGGACAGGTAACAGCATTGGTTTGAAAAGGTTAAGCCATACAAGCGGCGACGCGTATCACGTAGTGTAGAGCACTGTTATGCGCCCTGTATCTACCGCTTTGGAGAATTTCGTTTGCGGTGTTTTGGTGCATGGGATGCGTGCTAGGTCAGGGGCTGAAGCCGCGATTCACAGTTGCCGTGATAGACAGTGGTGTTGACTACGAGCACCCTGACTTGAAGAATCAGATATGGCGGAACCCAGACGAAATCTGTGGGAACGGCATAGACGATGACTTTAATGGATTTGTGGATGACTGCATAGGTTGGGTACGTTTCATTATCTTACTGCCGTGAGGCTTTCCAATTTTCGCGGATGTGGACGCAGGCTCCGATACACGATCGAAGCAGGCTTTCGCTTGCAACGTTTCTACGTGTGTTGACTCAGGATTTTGTGAAAGGAACCAACATGCCTATGGATGATAATGGGCACGGCACTGCTTCTGCTGGAATTATTGCTGCAGAGCCAAACAACGGGATAGGTCTGACCGGTGTTTGTTGGGGCTGCGATATCTTGGTATTAAAAGCGCTGAATGAAGACATAAAGGGAACCATAAGTGCATTTGCTAGATCACTGGATTATGCGATTGGAAAGGGAATTATGCTGTCAAATAACAGCTATGGGGGAAGAGGCAGCGGATTTAGAGGCCTTCAAGAGGCTGTACAACGAGCGCGGCAGGCAGGAATGATTGTTGTCGCAGCTGCAGGGAATTATAACGGCAATAACGACAACGACAAGTGAAGCAATTCGCATTCCACACATCAGGAGTTGGTGCTTATTTCAGCCTTAGTTGTGCAGCTCTTGATGGGAGCTATGAATTCAAGTTCACATATTCAATCGGCGATGTTTAGACTTCGATGTTGTTGCCTATGGTGATGCTTGCGCAGGCAGCCTGTTTTCCCTGCATCGTATGATCTAGACAACGTCGTTTCGGTTGCAGCGATTAGCCGCAACGGCCAACTTGCACCATTCAGTAGTTATGGAAAGAAGCAAGTTGATGTTGCTGCTCCAGGGGCCAATATAATGACGACTTCCGCCAGAAGGACCTACAGATCTGTCAGTGGGACGAGCTTTGCCGTCCCAATGGTGACGGGCACCATTGCCCTTCTATGGACACGCCGTCCACAGTTGAATTACCGCCAAGTCATCCATCGTCTACTTCGAAGCGTGAAAAAGAATCCTCACCTTGAAGGTGAATGACCGACTACATCTCACCTGAAAACGCCTAAACTGCCGGAAGGGGTTTTGTCCCTTCTAAACGTGCTCTGGAGCTTAGCAGTTTTGGGCAGGTTTGAATGACACAAAACAGTATATAATTCCTGTTTGCAGCCTACTTTATCAATGCTTTTTACGAATCCAGGCGTGCGTTTGCTGTTCTCTTCGTCCGTGGTTTTACAGGATTGATTGCAACAGGAGGCACTGTTGACGCGTGGAGCACGCTAGCAAAAGAAGACATATTAGACCCGTATGCCGCCTTTCCCGTTCTTCCCATGACGTGTGCTTCAGCTTCATGCAGCCAATACGCAACCTGTTCAGATACGCAAGGAACAGCGAAGTGTGTGTGCAATCGTGGGTTCGAAGGAGATGGAAAAGTGTGCAAGGATATCGACGAATGTATTTTTAGTCCATGTGGCCCTGCATCCGTGTGCGTTAACACAGTCGGCAGCTATCAGTGCAAATGCCGAAAAGGATTCCAGCAGACACAGGAAGCGTGCATAGATATCGACGAATGCAGCCTCGGATCGCAAAACTTAATTCCACGGCCTTGTCCACAGCAGGCTCAATGCTACAATTTCAGCGGAACCTTTGACTGCATCTGCCCAAGGGGAACAGCATGGAATGGTATCTCGGGGCCTGCTGCACAGTGTCTCAGAATAAGTGAGGTGTTGTAAACAGCAATGATATTGAAAGCTTAAATACAGACCACTGTACATGTCCCTTGAGGTTTGTACGGACAGTATCTACTCACCTCATAAACTTGAGCTGGCTTGCTTTATGGGTAGTTTTGCTTAACGCTTCGTAGGAAACTGAGGGTTACATGTGTGCAGGTATCATGCCAAACCGTGAAGCTGCGATGTTTTTGTATTTTCAGACTCCCCAAGTAGGGGGCCTTGCGCCAACAACGGTGGCTGTGGCGTTAATTCTCTGTGCCAAGCTCTTTTTACTCCAGAGCTGACGCGAAAATGTAATTGTGTCAATGGGTTCAAGCCCTTACGCTTGGGTAACCGGGAGATCACGGCCGCCATGGCGAATTCTCAGATGAGTTCATTTGATAACACAGTGTGCATCCGTGAGGACATCCTACCAGAAGAGCAGGCCTACTACATCATAACTATGCACAGAGAACGCCTTCAGCACAGGCGAATGTCTCTTTCAACGCGAACAGCAACAGGAGAAGATACACCGGTCAACATGCAAACCACAACACATTATTCTGGGCACCCTCGCGCTGCGATTTCTACACAGCAGAGCTTCAACTACGTGCCTGCAGCGGCCATCCCAACTCCCTTAACAGCCGGACTTTTTAAGAAGACGTGGGATTCAGGCGCCACTGCCGCGGTCCAGCCTTTGCCCCACCCATCCCAGTCAAGCGTGTCTCATCGTGCGTCTGCTCCAACAGACTTCCATACACCAATTTCTAACCAGGCACCGACTGAGAAGCAACGGTTGGTGCAACTGTCAAGGGGCTCCTGCTTGCTTGGAGTGTGCTTCCGGTAGTGGGTCATGGAGCGACATTAGCGACAAAGTGCAGTGATCATAGCAGTGGGTCATATTACTTCGGCTACAATGCGTGCTGAGGCCGTGACAGAACTGGAACCAGGCGCAAATGCTTGAAGGCTTTTCTGGCGCTAGCCCACTCAGACGATACACCCGGACGGCGAAGTTCCCAAATGCTCACGAGCGCGTGTAGCCCCTAAATTCGAGGACATCTTCAACTCCACGAGGGGGAATAGAGCTTTAATCCAATGGTGCTCTCCCTTTTGAAGGCCGTATCGCCCTCCCCCAGGAAGCACGGTGGTTCTATACGAAATGAGCAGAATGCTTCCCATTTACACCCCTGGATTACGAAAAACTATCGCACGACCCTTTCATATACCACGTATCTAGCAAAGAATCTGCTCAGTTGTTGCCTTCTAAGTTGAGTGAGTTGTGGCGTCTTAAGGCCAGTCATCCGGCTCGCCGCCTTCCGTCACACTGCAGTGTTTAGCCACTAGATTTTTTCCTCACATGTACACCTATGACTGGGTGTGCTACGCTCAACTTTGTTTGTTTCGAAACTAGAATTAATTCATTTTTCCAAAGGAGATCTATATGGCTCTGAAGCCAGCTTCAGCTCAGCCAGGGTGCCCGCTGGTGGCAACCCTTGTGAGCAGTACAGACACTTACAGCGCCTAATCTCATTGCTCACTTTGACTTTTGTTGCCCAAGAAACGAAATCAAAGACGTAACGCTGCAGGCTCAGCCTGTAAAACGTGGGGGCTACGGGCAATACAGATGGCGTCTCCACAGCATATGTGGGTGGGCACGCGCTGACACAGGGGGCAATTGGTCAATAGCACTAGCCTCTTCTATATTAATGGACCCACATTCGGTTTTTTAGGGGAGCTAAATAGGATTAAACAGAAACATTTCGTCCTGGACAGAGCGAGGTTCACAGTTCTTGCCTTCGAGTCGCCAGAGGGTCACCATCTTGTCTAGTGTTGCTGCCGCCGACTCTAGGCTATCGGAACGCGAGAAAAACTGAGAAGGCTAAACCAACGAGCAGGTGTTAAACCAGTAATTTGTTGGAGGGGAGCTCTTGCAAATTTCTTGCCAACAAAAGCAAACGCGAACTTTTCACGGGAGGGTAGGGCTCATCGCAGGCTAACGCAGTCGAGCCACACACCTTGGGCCGTTGCTTTGATCACGAGCATATCCTTAGCAGAGCAGGAGAGAAGGAAACTGCAGACAGTTGCAGCAAGTTCGCCTCCAGTTCCTGCAGTACCCCTTGCGGGAGGATGCAGCTTTCGCAGAACTGCAGATGGATTTTTGGATTACGCATCACTGACAATACGATTCACAAGCACGTAGAACCAAAGTGCTGCGCACACTTTCGTGCCTAAAGCCTTTCTTTTTCCACAACATTCGTCGCGAATATGTCCGGGGTACGTGTGCAACGTCTCATGCGTCTCATCGACGAGTCCCGGCCGTTCCATCATGGATCGGATGGGCATGCGTCCATACGAAAGCTGGAAATGGCATATCACGAGATATGCTCACTGGCAGAAACTTCTCTTATGGACCTTAATGCTGGTAACTACTCACTAAGCGGCATGCGAGACCGACATCTTCTCCCACGTTTCTGGCTACGCAGTGTTAGTTTCTACGGCGCCACAAAATCAAGGGCTGCTCTGTCCATAGTCTTCTCGGCTTGAGCTATAGTCTACACTAGCTGCATTTCGCCACAACTGTGCTGCGGTGGGTTTCTGCCATCCTTCCAACCAGACATGATTCTCACCTTTTGCTTGCAAGCTTGCGCCCACGGAGACGAGGAGAAAGCAAGTTACGTTTTTCAGGTTGGCCACCGAGCAAGAAATATCCCTGACAACGACAATAGAGCACTATTTTTTGTGGAGGTTGGGGGCCCCCTAGAATGGATATGGTTTTCACAGTGCGGGTCCCCGTTTGTGTTTTCTTGTTGCATTGCCACCAGCTCTTCGATCAAGTCGGAATGCGATCCCAGCGCACAAAAGCATATGGGTTTCTTTTCCGGTAAGCTAGGATTCGGAATCTTGGATTATGCCTCGATGTGTTGCACTAGTGCTTTCAAGGAGAAAAACCCAGGCCGCATGTAGGTGCGCGTGCATATTGATTACTTTTGGCCAAGAACGATGCTAGGTGCATTAGTATATCTGCCACCGTTCACAACCAAGCAGAAAGCAATGCGACGACTCTTCGCTCCTCAGGGCATACCTGGAGACCAAGCAAGCCCAACCGGCAGCTCTGCAGGGAGTGGTGACTGTAGATCGGCACGTAGAGGCGCTCAATTTTGTAGAAAAGGCTCTTGCGATTGCAGATGAAGTGCCGCAGTCAGTCCAGTATTGAGACTACTTGAGATTACGTTGCCCAGTTTTCCTTCTAAATTTGATTGTAACGAAAATTTTGCAACTGATGCACAACTTTTGAACTTCGTCACCATGGAGCTGGAGACCCTACGTGCACTGCAATCAAGCGGCATGCTCCCGACGCATCTCACGTGGGCTCTACTTGCTGTTAAGGAATTCATCTTGTTATTTGAGTGCTTGTGCTAGCAGAATGGATAATTTTACCCAGCACGCCGTTAAAGTTATTCTAGTACTCCTACGGCCCTTCGTACGGCCATTTTGGGCTCGTAATTTCTGCAATGGCTTGGAAAGGATCTTGCCGTTTCTGCAGTAGGCGGTTTGCTGTGCTTCACTAAATACTAAAAGCAATACTCAGGCCAGGGCACGAGGTGACTAGCGCTCGTGTGGTGCGTCCTGGTTCATTAACAATTCCTACTGTTGTGCACGTGCTGTTACAGATTTCAAGAGGTGCGTTGCCCACCAAAAAATTCAGGAAGAGCGGTCAAAGGTGTCCAGTCTACGGCTTCGCAAGCAGATGGAGGTCAAACTCAAGGAACTACTTGTAGATTCACTAATGCAGCTGGATTCAGACTGATGATATCGTTTCTCCTTCACGCAGCGTTTTGTTTCGAAGATGGAGGCAGACGCGCAAGAGCTCAAAAGGTCAAGCGAAGAGACATACTGCTGTCGTCTGTCACTGGATGCACAAGCACTAGCAGTTCACAGTACATCTTTGATGCCTCCTAATGAGTCATTGCTCCCTCGAAAAGCTCAGTGCAGCAGGACCGGGGAATGACTGGAGGTGCGGTGAGCGTTGTAGGTCATTGAAGATGCGATGCAACTGTGTTTTGAGGCCAAGGCTGCCCACGGACACGCACCACAGTGGCACAAGTACCACTACATTCTGCAGCGCAAGTTAACCATGTAAGCTCTTTCTTCGTGCTACATGTAGTGGAATCAGGCCAGTCACCGATACTAGCAGGGCTCACGGAATGTGACTGTAACAATTTTCAACGACACGACTGGGGAAGCTTCAAGGGTAGCTTATGTTTCTGTTATGTTAAAGGATTCGCGGTGGGCTGGGAGGAAGGCAGGATGCAACTGGGCCAATCCCAACGAAAGTGGAATTCCCATATTGGGCAGGGACAGTGGAGACGGCAATTGCAGTAGGCCGACTGGCTGCGAAAACAACGCAAGGTGCTGGGTTAGCTGCATCTCAAAAGGACAATACAGCAGGTCTTAAAGGGGAGCCCGTCTGTAATGAGCTTTTAAAAGCATGGGCAATTTTGGACCCACAATTGCCTCAAGTTGTTCGAAGCGCATTTATTAACAGGGGAACGCCAGAAGAGGTTGATGAGCAGATTTACAGTTTACAAAAACCTGTCGAGCCTCCTCTTAATGTTGGGGAAAACGAGCACTTTGCAGGCTACTTAGTAGTAAAGGCAACCCTGACACACCGGTATTTCCCCCTGGCTAGAGTCATGACGAAGGCTTTGGAAAGGTAAGGGTATTCAGCTATTTATGTTGCTAGCGAGTCCACTGTAACCATTTTGCCCAACAGTCATATATGTCTCATCGCGTATAGTTAAAATGAAGGTTATTGCAGGTTCGTATTTGGGTATGCGCGCATGATTGAGCTTGCACCCTTTTTAGGTGGCAAGCTGGAACTACGAGCGCCGGCGTGCTACAACGGATATTGGAGATAGAGACGGACTTGCGTCTGCGTGAATTTCTTTGCGAACTCCGCCAACAGGAAGGTACAAGCTTTTCTCCTCCCACTGGTTTTTCTCTGCTCTCTGCCTCGGCTCGCGAGCCATGCCCAATAAAGGATTACCGTCTGCAGGCAGTCCGTCGCCTAGACGAGTGCCTTACTGCTATGGCTCATGCTAGTGAGAATGGAGATCTTGTGGAAATCTGCGTTGCTACGATGTGGAACATCGCAAGGCCTTGCCTAGGTCCCGAAACTCGACGCCACATATATAGGAACATGCAGAAGGTAGGCGTGCAGCGTGGAAATAAGGAGAAAGACGGAATTTTTTCCCCAGTACGGGACGTCTGTCTCAGAGGCACTTCAAACATGCCTTGCATGCTTCTCTGTAGGCCAGTAATGCCCTGGACCGTTGCCAATCAAGCCAAATGTCACTTCGGGTGCACCTTCTTCACCAATTGGCACAGTGCGAGATAGAAGAAGAACTTTTTAAGGCAGCGCAAGGGACTATTAACAGGGCGCTGAAAATCGAACGCAGATGCTGCCCTGTTTCCTACCACAGGATTGACCTTATCTCAAGCAACCAGCATGCTTCTAGTGCTTCAGATAACCCAGTATTGGCAACTAGTTGTGCTGTAGAAGGTGAACCGAGCCTGACACAGCTGGCGGATTGGCGACCGCTAAGTTTATCATTAGAACGATTTTCCGAAGCAGTCAGTCAACTAAGTCTAACAGAGGAAAATGCCAACCCCGTGGAGCAGCTACAGAACATCGCGTTTCGTGGCAGGCATGATCAAGCAATTACCACCGTAATTGATATTGCCGAAGACCTTCGTGGGAGAGCATTCCATATGCTGATTGATGAAGAGAGCAAACTTTGCAGCCGTCAGATACGAGTAGAGTCACATGCTACAAACAGGCGGGCTGCCGGTTCACAACAAAGTAGAGCTTCTGTTTATCGGAAGTCGGTGCTTTCCTCAAAAGGCGAAAACTCTGTTAAGAAGATAATAGCAGCATACGGTCATTTACTCAGCCATGCACGAGAGCTTGGGGATGATCGAGCGACAGCAAGAGCTGCAACTGCGATTCTTTCTATGGTCCATGGAACTGAAAAGTGCTTGGATCCAGCAACCGTAAATTTCGACGACACAACGCAACCAGTTGATTTGCGCATACGGCTAAGACCGCCGTTTGAAACTGAGATCGCAGTACATGTCGTCGAGGCTGCATACGCACTGGTACGTACCTTCCGCAGACCACGGCGTGGCACAACAGAGTCTTACTGTTTGGATGTCTTCATTGCAGCCATCGTTATATGGCTTTTTCCCGTAGGCGCTATGCTGCAGCAAGTTGAAGACGTCGGCCTCCTCCGGGAACGCCGAAATTAGCACCGTGGGGCCAGTCTTTGAAGACAGTGATCTTCTTCAAGAAGAGCAGCCACTGACTTCAAAGGAAGGCGACAGTGGTTCAGCCATGAAGTCAGGCGATAGTACATTTTCGGAGGAACAACGAGTCCACAGTCTACTTTTGTTTGGGGCGAGGCTCAGGTATGTACGAAGCCGTGATTAGCACCCCATTTTCATCCCGCAGGTACTGCCAAGTCAGAGCAGGCTCAGTGGTTCTTGAAAAGGTGACATGTGGCCTGCTACCGATCTGTGTAAAGTGATTTTGATGCGGTGTTTCTGTCGCCATAGCTGAAGCAAAAGGTGGGTGTGTTTTCCGCAGCGATGCCTTTGGACAAACATGGCTCGTCTTCAATGCAGCAGTTCACACATGGAATATATTCAGGAGCTTGCTTTTTAACACTCCAGCAAGAGCGTCTGAAATCAGCCGACTGTTGCCAGTTCTGAAGGAGCTTTTTCAGAGGCTTTTGGAGCAACCGCCAAACACCTGCGACGTCGTTGTGCATACTTTCACCGAATTTTGCTCCCGCTCCGCGCTTGTAAGAATATTTAGTTCCTCTGACATACCCCATCTCGCTGACACATCTTTTAAGCCTTTCCTTGTTATGATGCGTCAGTGTACCAATGTCAGGCACTTCAAGACTTTGGATTGGTTCAAGAATTCTGTTCAAAGGTTCCACTCTGGCACATCTCGAGCAGGCGCAAGCTTTTCGGGGCGTTGCTTCAAGACGTCATGCTTCAGGAAGTACCGCAGCCTATTCTTTCACGGTTATTGAAGACCCCTTCTACTGCGCTTCAAGAGACTGCAGGTGTGGACAAAGCGTCCAAGGCAAGACAGACAAAGGGGCAGGCGGCAGGAGTGGCTGAAAATGCATCAGTGCTCAAGCTGACTCCAGATATTTTGGTGCTACTCCAAATTGAGGTATATACATCATTATGCTCATTATAAGCACCCAGATTCTGTTCCCTTCAAAGAAATAAAGCCTGTGAATATATCATTGTGGTTGCTTGCTACTTGCTGGACGCACCGGAACGTCTGCATGCGTGCTGTAAGCTTATTATCTGTTGTTGGTTACTATTCAGAAAGCGATACTGGAAAAAGAAGCTTCAACGAGAGAGCACTTACTGTTGCAGTGTGGAGATTTGTTATGGTCTGCCACTACTGCCATGCCTGCACCCACTTCTACTGAGCTAGTGGGATCTGTCGAGTTACTGAAGACGGAGCTGTGGACTCGCCTTGCCGCTGCGTCGCTCTCTGTAAACTTTGCAACAGTCCAAGGTCTACCAGTGGCTTATGCCTTTCAAGCGCTTGGGGAAAAATGCTGTGCAGTACCGTATAAAATTCCTACAAACGTAGACTATCAACTGCAACTTTGGAGGGGCGTCGCGCATGTTCTGGCCGGTTTAGCAATTCTTTCTACAGACTGTACAATGTGAGCAGAAGCTGCTCCTTATCACTTGTCTGTTCTAGGTTCCAAAAGGTGATGTAGGTGTCGGCAAATCACTTTGAGTAGAAGACCAAGTGCTTGCGTTGCCAGGGCCGGAAACATGTGGGCAATACGCCACCTACTGCAAGCCTGTGAATACGGAAAGGAGGCTAATTGCGTGTCGTTGCTTCTTTTTGCTGCAAAGGCACTATGGAACGCGGCCGCAGCAGTAATAGGCGATGATGCCAATGGGGAACAGGCGTATTTGGCAGTAAAGGCCGCTCTTTATACGATTCCCACAAGCTATCGTCCTGCTGCGACAACCCTGATAACTCGCATGTGTATGGGCCTCCTTTGGTCCCTACCTTACAGCAGGAAGTGGGATGAACTCTTCCGCACAGCTGAAGCTGCAATGCTGCTGGTGCCCAAAGTGCTACACACTCCCCTGATGAAACTGCAGATCCTCGCTCTGACTCGCACAGAAACGCCTGATTTGTTCCCTACAGTATGCAGCCTGGCCCGAAGTGAACCTTCGAGCGAGGCTGACTTATTACTGTGCTTTGCACGGCTTGCTCAAAAAGCTCCTGGGTTTACATCCATGGTAATGGAGGCTTACGAGGGGGCTGCCAGTTTATATGAAATGGACAAGGACCCGCATGGGATTGTTGTCCATTTGGAAGTTGCAGAGTGGCTCCTTAGCATGCGGCGCTCGTGGGCGAAGGCTAGTTCACATATTCGTGCTGCGTTGGAACTGCTCAAGAGAATTGAATGCGAGCAAGAGGTGAGAAGCTGAGCATACAGAAAAGAGACGTTCTGCGGTGGTCGTTGCGCTGTGTCGCGGTGCTTTTGTGCATCCTTAAATGCGCAGCTTCCACCTGTGTTGGAGATCTGTGCAGTGTCGGCTACCATTGGACTACTCAGGGGAAGACGGCGGAACTCAGTCAGATCCAGCGGCATGCTCAACACGCTCCATGAATCTTAGCGGCACTGTAATCAAACTCGACCATTTGCTTCTACTACAGGCGCAGGCACTCAAGCTTTTTTATTCTCCAGATACATCAGAGACTGCAGATGCATTGCGGCAGATTGTCAGTCTGGCAACTCAAATGCTTGAGACAGCCGACGGAATTCCCTTGGAAACAGCAGATAAGGAAGATGAGGGAATTAGAGAAAGGGAAAATGGGAGCGTGGAATCTTCTGGAGAACACACAGAGGTGAATCTACGTCCAAATTCAAATGGTACACCCTAATCAACATTTCTCTGCCTCGCCGCTGCATTTCCAGGTGTCTGCAGAACATGAGGGCTACAAGTATCCCGGGACCGGGCATGCGAACGCGCAATATTACTGTCTCCCTCTGGGAGACAAATTTTGATCTGCGTGTGGAAATGTGCGATTGCACCAGGCTAATCAACGTGCTGACCCTTGGGCATCAGCCAGTCTCTATGACCCAATTCGCCTTGGACGTTTCGGCTCACGGGGCAACTGCTTAGGTGCTACAGAAGGAACTTTCCTAAACAGCCCGAGAGCGGGTATATCCGGGAATAAAGGAGGCTTGGGTGCTCTTCTAGCATCTCGGATGCATAGGAATGCTGGGACGATCCGGGATATCTTGCTGTGGTCCACCAGCCTCACTTTAGCATTCCGACTGTTAAGTAAAACAGAAGCCCATTTGTTTGAGCTTGGATTGGAAACATGGGCCCTGCGGCTTACACGGTTGCGCTCAAAGGTTACAGATGCGTTCCTTTTGCTTTCAATGCAGTCAAATAGCTCTACATTTATTGTTAGCGGGTCTGGGAGCATGCATCCGGCTGTATCGCTCCTAGAGGCATCCTTCAACATACAAGTCTTCAGGGGAGCCGTCGCGTGCCGCTATCTAGATGAGGCGCAGAAACTGCAACCTTTTTTCTCGCTGTCAGCCCTTCGTGCTTGGATAGCGGCCCTTGGACCGGCAACTGAAGCAGGTGAAGGTTTTTCAACAGCTGTTGGGCGGCAAGCTTGTTGCTTCTCCGTTGTGACTCTTCATCGTACGTGCTGCCTCATTTCTATTGGGGAGTTGCTGGTCACCTTAGGAGAGCAGTGCTTGCTGATTGGGGAAGTTGGTGTTAGTTCCCTACTGGGCTGTGCAGCAGCACTCTATTTACCAAGCCCACATCTTTTGAAAGATTGCAACCCCAATCTATTTGCCCGACAGACAGCTATGTTAGCAGCCTCCCGCTTCCGCCAAGGCGATGTTGACCACTCGCTGCAGCTTCTCGAAACAATCACAAAATGGCCAGATTTCCCCCAACTTGAGCTTCCAGTAGGCCTGGACGTTGCTGAAGTTTTGTGGGTAGGCCCTGAGTGACGCGGAAAATGCATTTACAAGGGTACCGAGTGCAGATGAGCTCCACTCTACAATGTGTCCGATAATCTTCCACAGTCCTGCCTTGTTGTTTAATGCTGTAGGCCGTGCGAAATTGGTCTCTGTGATTGTACACAGAAAATACATGCTTCCAAAGGAACTGTTTCAAAGGCCATCCCTGTGGTGAAGCAGATTGAAGCGACCCTGAACGAGCTCGCCTCCGCCACAGCTACTGGCGTGAATTTTGAAAAAGGCGCCACCATCCTATCCCGTGGTTCGTCTGCGCATTCAGGGTCTCAACAAGCATCCGTTCCTAGTTTGACTAGGACCGAAAAGGCTGGAAAAATAAGTACCTGTACGAATCGAGTACACCAGTCTCGATTTGGCAGAGGAGCTGCCACTGCGGAGGTGCCTCAATGGCCGTTAAGCCTAACGGTGTGGAGGCACCGTCTTAAGGGGCTAGAAGCGGATCATTTCTTCTCACTGCACTGCCTTGGTTGGACCGCAGAAGGCGGAAGCCTGCACATTCATTGGAAACGGACTTTCCTTGAAGCAGTGAATCTGCTGTCCAGTTTGCTCGATCGGACTGAAGAGCTTGGGGTTCCACTGAAACCCCTCAGAGTTTGTGCATCAAGCTGTCTCCGTGGAGCTCGTTTTCTGATGGCAGCGATGCGATTTCTGTGGACAGATAGACGGAACTTTACAGCGTATCACTGGGAAAGGCGCAAAAGCCCCGTTACTGTCTCTCCTAATCCCAGTGGTTCACCACTCGTAACCCCAGCTGACCTACAGGAATGCTGCGATGCGCTTCACAGAGTTCTCGCCGTAAGCCGCGTCATTCAACTTGAGTGCCGTTGCTTGGCCGCTTGGTGTAAAGTTCGTATATCGTCGTATCTGAAGGTTCAACACTTTCCGCGCTATACACTTTACTGCTTGCAGCGAATGCGCGTTGCAGGGACTTGACTTGGAGGCAAAAGCCCTCCTGGACTTTGTTGCTCAAGGCAACAAATACTACCTGACTCATCAGTCTGCCTTAGCGTGGGCTGACATGATTTCCCTGGCTAGCGCCCAGTTGCTTTGCTTTCGTCACCAACTTCAGCTAGTGACACTGGAGTTCTGGAGGGCGGACATACATCAAGTTCTCGACGGATCTCATCCACTAAATGGAGGGGCTAGCGGATGTGGCCCTTCCTTGGAATTTTCCCACTGCAGCCATGCAAAAGCTCCTGCAGATGTGAAGCGTCGTGCCCTGCAACAGTGGTTGTATGAGAGCCAGTACGAAGACGCGCTGTCGTCCTCGCAGATGAACTCTCAGCACCAGTGTCTTGAACGGGCTGTCGAGGAACTTGAAGCCATGCGAACTGTTGGCCTTTGCCGTCGTCAGACTGACAAGAAATATAACTGCCATGAGTTCTGGGGCAAGTCCCTGCTAGACGTTCAGTGGGAATGCCAGTGCGCGATGTTGAGACATCATCAGTCGCTTCTACAAACACGTCAAAGAACCATCGCGCAGGGGAGAGAACTTCACGACGTAAGGGAACATTATGAACACTATTGTTTCGAATGCATGCTTTCAGACGTTCCGCATGACCTAACGAGCACACTGAAGTACAGTTTTGGTGCACTGGTCACAATCATCAGAGGTTTCCCGGCTTTTTCGCTTGCATGCAGCTGTGCCCCTGGGTACAGGATGAGACAGAGCCGCGTGAGAACCGGGAACTCTGGATAGAAGATATCCGAAGCGCTGTTGCTCTAGTATGCCGACATACCAGGAGCCAAAATAGTGACATACCATCCGCCTGTGCTGCCTCCAAAACGTTGAAGTACTAATAAATATGGCTCGCATGAACCCAGTTGTAGGAAATTTTAACGCGTTTATGGTCGACTGACATCATTTTCTATCTTCCCTCAGGCGGACAAGAGTCCAAAAGGACAACAAAGGTCGTTGAACTATCTAGCTTGTGGCCTGGGCAGGGAAGGTCGCTATCATTGTATTACGTCACCTGAGCTAGAGCAAACGTTCTTATCTTGTATTGCCAGTGGCCATCTTACTGAAGCCACTTTCCTCGGTGAGGAGCTAATAACGAACGTTTTTGGGAATGGAAATTTGGACCAGCTAGACCGAGGCTTTGCAACCATTGCCACTTTGCAGGCAGCGCAAGTTGCTCAGGCTTCAAAGCTACTGCAGCTGCAGTTTGCGGACTCACATACGGCCGAAAGCGTTTCCACACAAGAGCTCCGATTTCTGGAGGAGTTCTGGAGAGAAGCAGAAGCCGTACCTCAGACCCAGATTATCAGAAGGTGGGTTTGCAGCTAGGCAAATGACAGCATCAGCTTACAGCAAGTGTGTGCCAGATATTGCGACGGCTGACAGCTCATGATTCAGGACAGTTTCCTTCGGGGAAGCAATACAGTCAGGATCGCAGAAAGTTTGACTAGATAGGCTGAGCAGAGCGTGCTGACTCACCGTCCTGACTGCGCTGCAGGTTGCTTGATTCCCGCATTGGCTTCATGCACATGGCAAACCTTGCCGATCTGCCACCTTCAGCAGTCCTCAATTCTTGGCTGCCGCGAAACTGCTTAGTAGCATGCATCCACTGCGCACGGGGCTTTGTCTTCTTCGCCGCGGCTTGCCCGTCTGCTCAGTCAGATGGGTCTCTGACTGCATGGCGCTTCTTTTTGCAGCGGCGTGCTCTCCCAGAGTGCTTGCTTTTTGGAAGCGAGAATGTTTCTGCAACCCAGGAGCCATTAGGAAACAAAAATATCCCCGAAACATCGTTTGCATCGTCGTTTACTTACCCTGATCAGGTTTATGGTGTACTGGAAGATCTTTTCGAAGCACTTGCTGCGCAAATGCTGCATTGGTCTTTGGCAGCAATGCTTAACCAAGGACAATCAACTACATCTGGAGAACCCAGGAATCACCTGCTACTACTTCCGGATATTCGGTTGTCTCATTTCCCTTTTGAGCGCATGCCCACCTTAAACAGGCTATTTGGCCACCGCATAACAAGGGATTTCAGCTTGCACATGTTCGCACGGCGGATGCAATACCACGAAGGAGTTCCTGCAGCTTCACAGCCAAGAAAAACTGTAGCTGAAATGCATACTGGTTTTGCTCGAGAGTCACTTATGCTATTGCCAGAGTCTACAACGTATCCGAACCTCCAAAAGATGGCAGAGAATGAGCACCAGTCTGGAAGTGATGAAGCTCAATCGGATATGCAGGCCGCTGACGAGGAACTTCCAACAGCTACAGATTTCGAAAACCATTGTGGTTCTCCATCAAATACAGTTATTTCACCTTTTCTTGCACCCCTTAGTGGTTCCAACCGTGACTGGCGTCTTGCTGTCATTGCGGAGCTAGCGGCATCGAAGAGATCTGCATCTGCGGATGCAAGTCCTGGAGTCCCACCGCCCATCAGTTTTGTTCCCGAACTGCTCTGCTCCAAATCACCCCAGGTAGCCTGGATACCGTCGTTGGACCGAACGGTGCCGAATCGTGAAGACCTCAATTATGTTCTTGCTGGGATGAACCTGACACATATCTCTCTGCTTGGCCTGGTGCCCATGAGAGGAGAACGGCGACAAGCCGAAAATTGTACGCGCATAGACGGCTGCTCCGACTGTGCCCTTTACTGTCAAGAACAGAAAATACTCGGGCTTTCCAACGGAACCGAGATTATTCTCATGCTCAGCATCAGAGGTGAGAGCGACCGGCCTTTTTACACCTGAGATCCGGGTCACTTAACAAGAAAACGGTTTATACTGCACTACGCTTATTCCCTGCATGCAATATTAGGGCTAGCTTGTGTATTTATACACACACACATGCCCTTTTTTTCATTTTGTTAGGAGTGGGAACGATTGCTGCTGTAGACGAAATCCTCACCGATCAACAGAAGGCGGACCTATCGAGAAGATTTTTAGCAGAGGTTGCCGGTGCTCAGACACAAATTTGTACTGCGTTGTGAGTCGAACAAATGGCTTAGCATTCGGTTACCCCTGGCACCAGCATCTAGTCATTTGAAGACCTGCGGGTTGATGCAGATTTTAGAAGGCAGTTTTGCCCTCGGAGCCTGCTATTGGTTTATTATTACAGGCATACTTAGCGCATTTTGGGAGAGGTGCTAATACCCCACAAAATCGCCTGGCTGCGCTGTGCAGGGAGTCACTCTCCAGTTCATCCGCGGAAGGGGGACGAACACACTTCTCCACAAAACGGAATCTACAACACAAAGTAGAACAAGCAGCTCATGAAAATGTCGCTACCTCCGAACTTCCCGACTGCAGGCTCAGGGCTGAGGACCCAGAAAAGGAATGTCTGGCAAGAGACATGCGCATTTATGGGCTACCGTGGATCAGCCGTTTAGGATCTCAAAAGAATGCTTCAAAGACGGAACTTCAAAAAGCTCCCGCGCCACGGGTTCGGAAATAATTTATGCCTTACGTGCGCAGCAGGGTTATGCAGGGATCGAAAACCGCTATCGTTGTAAACTGATGAGCCAGCCGTGTACCATAAAACTTGCAGTCAGGTCTCCTATCAAGGCAGACGCCTACCATGCTGATTCGCATTACTTGCCTTCAGCTGTTTGAAAATTCTCGAGTAGTAACGTTCCTCCTGAGGAAATTTCATGGGGCTCCGCGCACTGGCATTGTCAGTGAGCATAGCAAACGAAGAACACCATGATCGTGCTCGGTGGAAAAGTTTGGCGGCACGGAGCAAGAAAGTTTCACTATTCAGTGCCGCGGGAGCTGATCAAGCCCCAACTATTCAATGCCAGGGGAGCTGGTCAAGCAACACGGTCTTCTTAACTGTGAGCCTTGTATGGACACGCCAGGTCCCCAGTGGAAAACTCGTAGCTTAGAGGTACTCCGCGGATTAGCCGAACACAAAAAGCCAAATTCTTCCATTTGATTGACGCTTGTGGGCGCTGTCTTGGTTACTGTTTCTAAAAGTCAGTGGCTTGAACTGTGCAGTGCTATCCGTACTGTAAAGACTTGACAGGACAAGGTGAATCCCGCACAAGAGTGGGAAAATTGCTTTTTGTTACTGGTGCACTGAGGGTAGGGCCTACGTTCCCCGAATCGCTGCTTGCAGCGACCTTGCATGCTAGATGCCTCAGCGCCAAAGACATAGGGAGCTGGTGAGATTGTGGTGTACCGTGCAGTCGATATTCCATTACGCAGATGGTTTCTCAGTTTCTTAAAGTGTTACTCAAGTTACACGTTTCCCAAACGTGCACATCGCCGGGTGCTAGATGGTACAGACTTCCAGAGGATATGCTAACTGGCCTTCACAGTTGTATCCACTGGAGTGGCGAGTTATCTATGCTCAGTGCAGATGAGAGAAATTGTAATGTGTGCGAATGGCCTACAAAAACAATGGAGACAAGCTAGCTACATAACGGAGCGGTGCTCGTCCCTAGTTGTCTCCGCCTAGTGTAGTCTTTCGCTTGGTGGCACTGAAGTGTTAAACGCCGCATGGTAAGTAGTGCTGCTCTCGCCGTCAAGACCAATATTCACTTCAGCCCCACCAGCAGACCCAACAGGGTGCCCATGAGAAGAAACACGACCCTGCAAGCCTTCTGATGGCACACACAGGGAGGGTCAATCACTGACGGAGTCTCTGGTCCAGCGTATAACTCAAAAATCAGTGTTTTTGATCCTGTAAGTGGACCAGTAAGTGGTGCCCAACGGCTTGTACAGTTATTGACTTAAATTCAAAGTACCCCGAGAATTGCCAAGCTGATTGCGTATCTGCGCCTCCAAAACGCACCTGAAGAATTAGAACTCGTATTGGCATATTCTTTATTAGAAGGGTGTAACGAGAGTCCCTGACCTTATCAGAGGACTATCGTGAGCTGCAAGAGAGCCAAAAAGCTTATAAGAATAGAATCCGTAAAAGCAGCTGACCTTCCCTGACCTTCCCCAGACCCTATGTAATCATAGCGTTGCCGCTCGGCTGCCTACGAACGGGGAAGTGAGGCAGCCCAGCACGTGTTGCAGCGCACCTCGCTGCAACATGTGCTGCACGGCAGCCCCGTATGTAGACGCATACAATCCCCCTTCTGTTTCATGTACTGACTCAATAGGCAATTGTTGAACACTCCCTTCTCTGTTAGTAGGTAGTTTGCGCACCAGTCGGTGTACACGTCTCAACTGCACGTAGGGCATGTCTCAGCTGCATGTAAGGCATGCTACACTATTGCTGCATGTCCTAACTAAATAGGCAATTGTTGAACACTTCCTTCTCCGTTAGTAGGTAGTCTGCACACCAGCCGATGTACACGTCTCAAATACAAGTAGGGCACGCCTCAACTGCACGTAGGACATGCTACAGAGCGTGTCTCGAATGCTGATAACTTTGTGGACAGCCTAACGCGCCCCAGCCCCCCTTTGCGTATTGAGCATTGGATTCAAGTTAATTCCCCCTCTAAATACCCTTCTGCTACGGAAATCTAACTATATGGCTGCAGGACTGGTTCGCCGAGAGCAACTTGAGCAAGCCGTCGATATTCGAGTAAACGCCTCCTACATGTAAGGAAGCTGTATTCCCGTTTGCATACCGTCTGCCTCGAGTAAACAGCACTCAAAAATCCCACATTTCTATGAATCACGCGTTTACAAATGTTGGAAAAAGGGTAGTCATGAGGGTGATGTCAACATCCAGTAGAAATGCCACCGACGAGTAGCCACGCTGAGATCACAGCGTTCACATTTGCCGCTACACTGCGCCAACATCTATTGTTCACAAATTAGTGATAAATATTGTACAAACCTACTTACTAGTGTCCTTTGGTGTGTAAAGTTCCTTGGGCTCCAGTGAGGCTGCCACATGATCCACCGGGCCTCAGCCCGCAAACCCACCACAGCCCTGCAGTTTTCACATGGCTGTATGCATGTTGCTAAACAAGTCGTTTATTTGTTCCTGTATGGCTTAGTTGTATTTGAATACATATCCACATTGCCTGTAGAGGAACGGACGGCAAGTATGGAGTTCTCTGCCGCCTAGGCCCTTCTTGGGGGGCCCGTTGCACGGGACCCACAACAGTGACATTCGTCTCAATTACTGAAGTTACTACGGGAAAGGAGTTTTCGACAGTTTGTACAGATGGCACTGACATCTCGTTTCAGGGAACAAGGGGAAAGGCCTAATTGGAAATGCGGGAATTCGCCAGGTCCTGGACTTGTTGGGGGTTAGGGAAGCAGCAGCAACAGGGGCGTGCAAAGCAGCGAATGCTGCTACTGCTAATGGTTCTCGCGGACTGCTTTGTGGGAGTCTCAGCATATGCGCTTCACTGTTGTTCCACTTCAGCGCAAACTGGTCCTGCTTTCGCCCCGTTTGTTGGACGGGGCGCTTCGTCTTGGACTGTATTCAGAATGGCATTCCTTGTGCATGCAAGCAGCACCAAAGCCGCAGAAAAAGCAAAAACTCGTTGTATGTCCCTTAGAGTTCAGCATGCTGCTTGCAGGCAAACCTGTAAAAAAGTGGCTCATCGGAATGGGCAGCCCGAAGGGCTCGTCAAACCCCACCGCGTCCCATGGGGCCATGTTGAACAAGGCATTCACATGGAGAGCTATTCCACACCCAAGAAGCCGCCGATACCTGTAGGGAGCTCGCTTGTTGACGTAGAGATCTATGGAGGTCCCCTGACGTTGGTCATGAGGGCGCACGTCCATCGGCCCCATAGCAGATTGGGGAGGCCGCAGTCCCACAGAAAGGCCCTTTTACGAAATCTAGCTACTCAGGCAAGCTTTAACCATCAACGCGTAGCATCGTACAGAAGACAGGAGCCAAACTGACAGCATTCATGTTGATGCTAACAGCTTTCGCTGTGTTTATTGTGGTAGCTGGGCAGTAATACGTTGTATATCTCGCCACGATGCACACAACCTGCAGGGTGTTTGTCGTGGTCGAAGATATCCCGTTTTGGCGTGCAGTTAATAAGGTATGGCAGCATCATTACGACTGCGGCGAAGGGTAAGGAGCTCCGTCGCGTGATTGACTCGAAGATTATTTTGGCGAAAAAGGGGGGGCTTCACAATTACCGCCAAGCGCTCGGCTTTTTTTATGACAAGAAGCTGACAAGGAGTCTGTTTCAGCAAGTAAGTAGCAAGTGCATGATGCTTATTTCGTTGACAGTTAAGTACATCCTGTGGTGCTAAGAAGTGCCATGTTTGCTCACATTAAATAAAACGCAGAAAGTGCATAGGAAGCAGGAGATTAAAATCTCAATATTGATGTGGGAAACAAGCTCTGCGTTGACGGTATAAGAGCACCACGCACACGGGTTCTTTGCTTGAGATACGAAGTGTCCGTCTGTGCGTTGTGTTGGGTACGAAGGCTCGGACACGGTTCGCGCGAAGAAACAACGGATTTTGTAGATGCGCGCGACTGCCGTTTCCCCGCGTAGGTGATGCGGCCAAAATATGCAGAGTCGAGCTTCTCGATTAGTTGCTCATTAAGCATTAACCAGATGCTTATACATCTTTAAGCACAAGACGGGTTATCAAATATCAACCCAGGGAAGTTGTAGGTGTTGGGAAAATGCGATAACTCACTTCCGCAGCCACTTTGTGGGGTTTCGTGAGTGGCGATAGGTTATTGTTTTTCAGCTCTCATGGGCGGCGGCGCCTGCTGATTTTCGTCATTGGCTCCCAGTGACAGTCCAGCAACCGTGTCCTGCGGCTTGTTGGTCAATTTTTTTCAATTTGAAGGCGCGAATTGCTGGTGATGGCGGGAACCAGCATGCCATCTTCACAGTTTGGGACTGTGTACCCGACTGTGGTATCCAGTCTCGTTGGTTCCGAAAGACACGCGCTCAAAATAACTGCCACAAAAAATTAGGAGTGATCGCATGCCTGGTTACGCGGTAGATTTAGCATATAATGAGCTACGAATTTATGGGGCTGCACGGCACAACCGCGGCGGCCTGGCAGCGGCTTTGTTCCACGACGCCTCATGAGGGCACTGTAAGACTGTTAGTACTTTTCTGTAAGATTATTCTTTGTTGTTGTTTGGTTAGGAGGATTGTTGCATAGCTTTCAACTACGCGTACATCGCTTCTTGCCGTTGACTGTTTGCGCCCACCACCGGCGGACCGCAGGTGGTTACGACCGGTAAGGTCTGCAGACTACGTCCGAGGGAACATAATTGCTACTCGCCGGATTAGATAAATTATAAGTTCAGTAGCGACTTGTATTTAATTATTTCTTCTGAAGCTTCATCAACCGGGCGTTGCAGCCCAGGGGATGCGACTGGTTCTCGGCGGTCTCCAATCAGCAGCGATCGGTGGCCGTATTCGTCGGCATTCCGTGTGCCAACGAAATCGCAGAGCTCTATGCTTTCTCGAATGGCCTTTTAACTTGTACATTATATATTTTATCATACACCTTTCACTGCATTTTTGTCGAATTGCCCGTGTTTGGTTTCCCGCGAACAACAGGTTCAACTGCTTTATGCCCCAGACCTGCAGCGACAGGTTCAACCCCCGTTTATTGAAAGGAATTGTCGCCGACTTATACGCAACAGAGACACACGATACTTGAAACTACAGTCTGCAAATGGCGGTCCTACCGGAACTAAAGTCGGATCGGCTACGCATGCAGCTTAGTACTGTCGGCGAAAGATTCGCAGGATTTCAGACCTCAATTGCAGATGACTCGCGAAAAAGGAAGCAAGTAGATGAGCAGAGATATCAGGCAAGCCTCACGTCGATTTTTCCCACTGCTTTGCTCGTACTATGCAGCAGTGCAGCGCAGCTGCGCAAATCTGCGTTAGTTGCGTATGTTATTCTTCATAGAGCCCGTTAGACACATTTTTTTACTCCTGTTGGCAGGAAATCAAGGATTCTATAGTAGCTTTAGAAAAAACCCTCAATCAGGAGATAAAGAGGAGGATCGATGCTAACAAAACTCTCCAGCAGATATCTGAACAAATGGCTAATGAAATGCTTGAAAGACTTCAACTACGGATTGTAAAGTACATAGAGAGCCTAACGGTAAGCAGATTATGTTATTGAAGATGCTTATGCTTGCTGTACGAACACTTCGCTGAATTCCAGGCATGTTTCACTTGGCTCGTGACAGTTACGGAAACCTGGAATACAGTTGTGCAAGTATATCTTCGTCAACACAAAGCTTAAATTTTTACTGTACTTACCTTAGCAGCGTTTACATCAAGATGCCCTTCCGTGCGTACTCAGGTGTCGATGGACACGTTGATAACACGCTGCGAAAGCCTGGAAAAAGGGCTTGCTCAAATGAAGGGAGATATACCCAGCAAACTTGCGGTGGGGAGAAACATCATCTCGGGGTGTTTCCTTTTGGCATGCAATTTTTTAGTGTCCTGATATACGTAATTGCAAGTGCTGCCTCCCGTGACTTGTCGGTTTTATTCTGGATTTTGTTCTTATGCCTTTGTTGGCTGCAGCAGGACTTCGCAGCCCTCCAACGTGAAGCGACTGCCCTTCGACAGGCATTTGCAGCTGAGACAAAGAACAAGAATGAACGTGAAAGTCTTGCATGCAAGAAGTTGGGGGAGCTTCAACTTCTTGTAGACTCAAAGTTTGAGGCTGAGATTGCAGTTAGGCAAGAACAGCTGAATCTCATAAAGAGAGAGGTTGAGAGGCTTGTCAAGTACGTTAATCCTTTGCAACTATAAACAGTTACCATCTTACTTGAGATTGCCATGGCGAACTCTGTGTACGAATAGATGTAGGCGAAATTTCATGTTGCACACCTTTCAGATAACAGTATCCAATTTGTGCACCGATGCAGTGACGTGCACAATGTGAGATTCTCATACTCACGCAGTACTAAGGCTTATTGCTGAGCTTGTTGGCTTTTTTCATCCTTCGTTGCGTGCGCTTTGCCATGCGGCATCACCTGGTTGCAAGCAGGGGAGACGAAGCTCACGAGCAGTTCCATGCCTTCATTATGGAGGAGCTGATGGCCCTAAAGAACGGTTTGGCATTAGCCACGCAGGCGCGAGAACAGTCAGACGACGAGATTATACAGGTACAGGACCAATGTGAACCTCCGTAGATGTCTGCCCAGTTTGCCCACGGTAGAGTAATGTCGTACAATGTAGCTAATAGCATGGTGCGCTGAGGCACTTGAACTTTACTGTGTGGGCACAAAAAAGGACTCAAGAATTTGAGAGGGAAAAATGAGGGAGTGTGGGAAGTAGATGATCTGTTAGAGAATAGAAGATATTCTCGTCGGACTGCTCTTGCTGGCAATCTCTATGTGTTTCTCTGCGATTAATTTCAGGCGATTAACCAGTACACCACGGCTCTTCAGAAGGGGCTGCGGACGATCAATGCACTGTAGTTGCCGAAGGGGCGGCACATGCTGCCCAGACTAGCTCGCATCTACACTTGACGGTGGCTGGTGCGTATATATTTAACTCGATGTCTGCGATGTTGAAGTACAATTTTGCTCCATCCGGAGGATTGCAATCCTTCGCCGTGCTGATACGCTATGGAGTGGTATAAGATTGGCAAGCCTTTTCGGTATAAGATTTTTTCGTGTGACGGAGGTTGTTGGTTTGTGCGCTGGCAAGTATCCCCTGGCAAAGAGCCGGAGATACTTCTGGTTCTGAACTTAATTTTTTACTCGATTTCCTGCTGTTGCATTGGAAGCAATAGATTTCCGGGTACTTGAGGTGCTGTTTGTAACCAAGGGAATTGTGACGAAAGGCAGCGCAGCAATAAAACAGATAGACGGACCAGCAGGAACGCTTCTGTACCTAGGAGGAAGCACAGAGGAAGCTCCTCTTGCAAAGGCAACCGCTAGAAAGTAGGGGCTGTGACAGCAAGCCAACTGAACACGCTAGTCTGGCATTCTGGGTCACCCAAAACTGTTGTGCGGCACTCAACTCTCATGTAGACAGTTGCACAATCTCAGCGTTTAACGCCTGTCTGGGACAATAACAGAGCGACTGATCAAGCGCCTTGAGCTCTATTTGAGCTCTCTTGCTCCGGCTACCGCATGTCCCGCGAAGTGTTGGCATTCAGCTGCTCTGGTCAAGCATGGAAGAAAACGCCGGGGGCATTCATCGTTTTAGAGCCTTTTTGGGACATATGGCCGTCACGGAGGCCGAAACGAGGAAAGAAGGCTGATTTGCCAGTTCGGTGCGAAGGGTCAACGGTGCCTAAGCCAAGCTGAAACTGGAAGTAGGCTTTATTTTCATCCACAACTGCAGACTTCCACTATCTAATCCCCAAAATAAGCCTACTAGTTCTTTTTACCGTAAAAGTCTATCTATAAGCCGGTACTGGAGCAGAGAGCACTCTGCAGTCAAGCGATGTTGGACGCCGTACTCTGCCTTGCAAGGCGGCTGTGTGGCTCACATCGCCACTATGTCCAGCATATCAGTCCACTTTCCTTCAACCCTTACAGTTCATTCAGTCTGAATTTTTCTGAGTTGACACTAAAAGCAATAACACTTCTTATTCAACGCTTCTGTATCTTGCTTGCATCTGCTTCCTCCTCATCGCACACATCGGCCAGCGACAGCAGTCTCGAGGGCAGCCGACCGACGCAGCCGAAGTCCCTTTTAATCCCACAATATGGCGACAACTACCTACCCTTCGCCGTATCCGGCGTATACAGAGACATATCTCACGCCAGAAGGATACATTCAAGGTGGGTTTTCGTTGACGAGTTGTTGCTTGCACGGTCTTTCGGCAGTGGCGCAAAGGCCAGGGAGTCGCCCTCCAAATCCTGCCTGCTATATTCCCATCCCCGAATATTCATCATATTCCTACTGCAAGCTATAGAGAGTTACCGGATGCCGCTGTAGAGCCAAAGTGTGAAAACGAAGCTCAAAGACTACAATGACGGTGGCCAAACCAGGTTGATGAGCCTTGACTCTCTCCTGATGCTAGAAACCGTTCCAGCTTCTTCTACCTAAGCGCTATTCTGTGTAATGGGCACCTGAAGCCTCATGTGAACTTTTTTCCATCCTGTTTTTTCTGCTCAGGCAACGGCAGTATGAACGACATGGCGTACTACGCTGGTGGCCCTGACCCGATGCAGCCCTGCGCGCCTTCTGCTGCGCAATATATCCACCATAGCAACGCCATTGAAGTTCATCAGTTCGACCCCATGCCAGCCTACAATTATGTCCCTACAACATCTCCCCCCCTGTACGAGCCCGCCGCCGGCAGCTTGGGCACCAATTACCAAGATCCAAAGATGCAGACTTTCTGCCACGCATTCGGTAATGGCTTCTCCTTCTACAATACCACCGCAAACAGTGGGATGCCTCAAGGCTATCATATCGCGATGCAGGGATTTCCAGAGGCAGTGGAAGCTCGCGCAGCCATAAAAAAGGAAATACCGACACCACCATCTATGGTGCAACAGGCGCAGCATGATGCCCAGCAAACTAAAAAGAACAAAAGGAGATCAATAGCCTGCTGCTGAAGAGGAAACCCAAAGCGTGTACTTGCCAACTTTCTTAATTTTTCGTGTTTAGACTGGCAATTACGGAGCACTGATTGGGGAGTCGCGTCTCCATTCGGTGACCACAGTGCCGCTTGATTGTACAGATGTTTGTGGTACTTACGACAAAAGTCAAAAAAACTGTACGGGGCACCGCACGACAGCCACTACGAATAGTAGGTAGGCTGAGGCAGCTCCTGTTTTACCGAATTAGGACAGTCGAATGTCAACACGTTTCGTGGCTAGGAATGGATGCCCGCCGTGCAGTGTTACGAATTTCACCTATGTGCACAGATAAGTAGAGAAATATCTATAGGGTTTCACTGCCAAACAGCAAAACTGACCCCTCGACTATGCAGCAGAGAGACAAACAGCATTTCCACAAGCCGCAATTAGACATAGATACGCTGCTATCTGTCCTCTCGCCGCCTTGACTACGGCAGCTGCCACGTGAGTAGCTCTCGTTGCTGCTGCTGAAGCGGCCGCAACCTTTTTTGCGCCCGGGAAGCCCGCCACAAACGACATAAAAGCAGTTGTGAAACTGAGAAGACTTGCCCTAGCTCAACGATCTTTCGCCGCCAGAACGACGCCAAAAATACATATCCCACACTGCTCGAGCGCCGCATTGGCTAGGCAGGAGCTAGCTGCGGTGACGCATTTGCACCGGCTATGTCGTAGGGGGATAAGAGTTGCCGGCGTACACAGGGGCACGCAGGACTGAGACCTGTTTGCAAAGTATTGCCCTTGAATTGAGAGACTGCTGTTATAATGCACAGTATAAATCTGAGCCACATGCAGCTCATACTTTCTCATGAGCGCAATGCTGCTTCAAAACTAGTGACTTCCTCCTCGGTGCCGCAGCAGAAAGCTGTGCGGTGGTCCATTTTTTCGAGGGCCTGAGAGCAGTCGAAGCATTCCAAGCAGCCACACCTTTCGCCACTCTGCCGGACTACACATTGGTATGCAGCTTCGTATTCCGAGGCAGCAAACGGCGGTTCTTGTAGGCCTCCGAGGTAAAACAGCGAGAAGCTAACAGTCGTCGCTAGCCGAGACAATCAGAACTGGGTAACCTCACCACATCCAGGGCAGAGCACTTTCCGTTGCTAGAACGGCCTCCTGCTGCCTCCACTAGAAAAGCAATCGGCGCTACTTCATACGCAAGACGAAGCTTTGCTGGTGCACCGTTGCTCGCGGGGTTGCAGAAGACCCCGTGGCCCTTTACAAACAACTGATAGACATCGGGACCAAGACCCCCTGGCGGCGGATTAGATGAACACAAAAACACATTCGAGTTCAAACTGTGAACGGCGGAAGTAAGGACAGTGTTGTGCTATCTCTTGCTGCTTCTTGATTTCATAGGCTTCAGAACTCAGCAGAAAACAAGATGCACACCTGTATATCTAAGTGTGTATCTCTTTTCCATCCACCGCTGCACCATCTTGTTGTACGCCGGAAGGTCCTGGGCAGCTCTGAGGTTTGCAGGGGAAAAGATTTTCGCCCCTCCCTTCTGGATGCTGCAAGGGCCCCTCAAGACCACAGGAGCCCCCTCCTCTGGATCGAGCTGAAGGTCAAACGTTGAACCGTTAATTGAAAGCAGGGCAGTTGTTCGTGGCCCATAGATTACCAGAAGCGCCGCGACCAGCTGACGACCTGGAACAGGCAGAGATCCAGCGAATCTTCCGGTCATCGGCGTACTTACCTTGCTGTGAAGCGCATTCTCTTAAAAGATGGCAGTTCTAAAAATCCGTGTTTCTTAAACTTTGGTTTTGGGTATGCAGTTACCCTTAAGAAACTTGTGCGACAAGCGAGAGGCAAGTGAGGCTACTGGCATGTGGAGGCATTTTCGCACCTGTAGCGCCGATAAGTGTTGATGGCCCCTTCCACTGCAATCCCTTTTCCCCAATCTGCCAAATTCCAAAGATCGATGCGACGCTCCAGTTGCAGTCAATTATGCTGCTCCCGTCCAGAGGGTCCCAGCAAACAACGAGGGAACCCCCAGGATTAACTTCCTGAGAAGCAAATGGGAGAAGGCAGTTGGAGGAAAGGACCTCGGAATATCAATAACCCTATTAGAGGGCGTGCAACTACACCCACTAGTTAGAAAAAAGTGGGTCACGCACTGCAGATAGTTCGTACATGCCACACACACGCACGACGCGGAAAAGAACGGACACAAGAGTGCGACGAGGGTGTGTAGGAAGTAGCTGTTACCTCCAGATTTGTTTCTTCCTCGCTGCTTATTGCTTTCACAAATTGGCATTCCTTTGCCCAATTCCTTAGCTGACGCTCCGCCAGCAGGTCCACGGACAACTGTTCGTCCCCGAAGCTGTTGCTAGTACCCGACTTCGTAACTTTTGTGGTGCGCAGGGCTTTGCTTATGCGGCCTTGAACATTCAGATGTACGCGCAGGAGCAAACACCGGTAAGCGGTTCGAAGGAACAGAATTAGGCATACTTACGCATACTAATTATCCCAATAAAAGAACCGGGCAAGCTGCAAATGCCTGTCATAGGGCACACAAAGAGTTCCATCCACAGGTCTACAGAGTTGCATTTCCACAAATAGGAAGCAAAACCCCAATCGTACCGCATTCTTTAAAAAGCGTCGGAAGGGCGGATTTTAAGTGGGCGTGTGCGGACAGCTTATCCAGGAGTTCTTCAAGAGTTAAACCGGAGAAATCCGACCCTTCTCCCGCCATTTTCGTTGTAGCTTCTGAAAACAGACAACGGGAACCAACATCTCCCCTTTAACACGCTCCCCATGGAGCGGCACAAACGGGCGGTACAGCAGGCCTTGCACAGCAGTCCGTGTGCTTAGCTTCCCGTGTTTGAAGTGTAGCAGTATTACGTGAAAATACAAAATAAACAGTTGAAGTGTCGTTTCAGTTGCGCCCGAAAGTGTTTTTGTGCAACTATGGGAGACCGTTTCAGAGCCAAAGACAAAGGCTGCATCTTACCGGCTCCACGACACTTTCCCTTGAAATCACGTACTCATACGACACACGCAATAAAAGCTGCTGGTTGTTGGAAGGGAAGCAATTAGTAGATGTTGAGGGGGTGACGCTCGGCTTCCCTTCAACTTTCTGCGCAGTCCACGCAAGTGTAGGGGCCCCAGACGCAGGTCTCACTGGGGCTTACTTCAGGCTGAATGCTCAAATGAAAGTATATCTCGGAATCCTCCCGCTTATGTAAAGATGAATCTAACTTCATGTTTTGGGCCTGAGGGCAAAACTGCTTCCCCTCGTGGCTTACGCGAAAGGCTGGGCGAGTTGTTGGAAAGCACTCAGCAAACAGACAGTCCCTGGCTTGAGTGGCCAACCACGTGGAAGGGCTTACAACAGTCTAAGGACCAGATTTTGCTGAGGGAATACTTGACGGACCCGTTTATCCATAAGGAGAAACTAGGAGAAGTACGCTCACTACAGCTGGCAGCATATGCAGATCCACTGGCCCTAAGAGTTTCTCCGGCATATGGGGAGATAAGCAATAGCAAGCCTAAATTCAGAATTATACCGGCCATTGGCTTGCTGCGCCAGTCTCCTTTTTGCGGGGGGTCTATATTATTACGTTTAAATGCGGGAAGAATGTGCACGGGGAACGGGTTCTTCCGCCACACGTTTGCATGCTGACTCGTATGTACTGTGTACTGACGATCTTCGTGCCTTCAGGTTAGACGGCAGTTCATTAAGGCGGTCAGAGCCAAGGGTTTTGCGAAGGAGGGAGTGGCAGCTTTCCTGGAGGGTGGTACAACCGATGAGTGGATGCTCTATTCTTGTCAGTCTGTCCCATCCCCACTGTTGATATGTTACTCATGCTTGCCTTTCTCTTCCGGCAATATTCGCATCATTTACGCCAAAACGTTTTGCACTATTTTTGCCAACACTCCGTAGAATGTCTTATGGAGTTCGAATAGCCGTTGCGCCCCATTGCGTCTGTGCGCACGGTTGGCAAAATCGGAAACTTTTGCTGCTACAAATGAGACGAGCTAAAGAAGTGTGGTCTTTTGCAGCTGACTGCAACAAGGCGGCCTTCAGACAAGAAGCTTTTTTCCAGTACTTGATTGGAGTAAACGAGCCTGATCTTCATGCGGCATATATTTTAGCCTCCGATGAGATTCTGTTGTTTACCCCGAAAATCTCTGAGGATGCCCGAAGGTGATTCTCTCTACGTTCTATGCTAGGATTAAGTTTGTAAGTAGCGGTGCAGACATGGCTAATCTATTGAGAAGCATGTGCTGCCTCTTCGTTGATTGCTTGTTAGGTTCATGGGCCCTCCAAAGGAAAACAACTTTTACTGCACTCGATATGCAGTAACAGACGTTGTTGAGGTCAAAGAGCTGAAAGAAGTAGAGGAAGAGTTACAGGTATGACAGACAGGTCCAAATTACCCACGCTTTCTCACTTCAGTTTGACTAGTCCGCACTTCAGTGTATTTATTTCCGATTAGAAGGGGTAGGCGACCCCAGAAGACAGAAGACAGACGACAAGGCAAAGGACAGCATACAAACTGCTTTTCAGGTATAACATCAAGTTCTGCGCCTCTGTTTCTGCAGCGACGAGGTATACATACTCTGCATGTCCTGAAAGGCGTGAACTCTGACAGCGGGAGGCATGTGGGGCCTCCGAAGGCTCTCAGCAGTTTTTCGTCATTTTCAATTGATGACACGGCCCTTTACGATATACTTGTGGAGTGTCGAGTTCGCAAGGTAACTGCTAAGTTATTGTTCGCTGCTGATGAAGGACGGTTGGTCGACTATTTTCCTCCAGTGCCACCTACCACGGCGGCAACAGTCATGGGGTTGCGGAATCGACTATTCTGTAACTAGGCTTGCAGTTCTTGTGTCAAGGGCTCACACCGAAGGGTTGCGGTCATAAAGTGTGCAGTTGGAGGCTCTGTCTATAATTTAGGTTGTTGTTTGTCTCACTGCAACGCATGGGTTCACTGCACTGTAAGCACTGCTGGGGAACGAGGCCTTCTGTTTCTTATGCAGACTCCTCTGGAGGCAGAATTCCTGGCCGCTGCCTGTCTGTGTTCTTCTCAAGCGCACTGCTTTGTTGCGAGGCATGTTCGGTCTGGAATGGTGGAAGGCCAGGCGGAAGCTCTCTTCAAGGCTTACGTTGGGTTTGTCGGGGGTGCTCGGCATGTAGCATATGACTGTATATGCTGGTGGGTGCACCTCCAAGCAATGGAACACGCACTGATCACATGCTTCCATATTTTCGCATCCTCATATTCAACTTTCGCAATTCATATAATCGGAATGGGGAGCTCTACCTAGGGCGGAATTCGCAATGCATGCAGTAGTGTCTGTTTTTCGGCATTTGCTTGTTCTTACCGCGTCCTGCCGCGCAAGCGGAGATACTGTTTTTTCACAGACAGCGCGGATTCATTCGCTTCTCCCTGCTGTCCTTTTGTTTTTGGCGAAGTGCTGGGGTCAATGCATCAATCCTTCACTACGGTCACGCGGGCCGTCCTAACGACGCAACAATCGGGAGCGATGACTTGTTGCTCTTCGACATGGTAGGTGGGGGTCTAGTGTGCACAGCCAGTAAAAGGGTACAAACGTATACAGTGCAGCATGCCCACATCCTAAGGACGTGGAGAGCACCTCCAGATCCTTCTTGCGTATTGTTCGTGGCTTTCCTTGTGGCGTATGCTCCTCCAGGGTGGAGACTTTAATGGCTATGCGACAGACATTACTTTCACTTACCCATCGAGCGGCGTTTTTACAGAAACGCAGAAAGCAATATATGAGGCCGTTCTGGACGCACAGCTAGCTGTCATTGAACGCATGCGTCCTGGTGTTAAGTGGACAGAACTTCATCGATTGGCCGAACTTACTATACTCAGACATTTGAAGGTCAGGAATTATGGCTGAAGCTAAAGGTTCTTGCTTCCCCGCACCGCACTAAGGTGAACGCCTACAGGTGCTCTCATTCTTTTCCTGTTGTAGCAACTACTGCACTGCTTGTGCGGCGCCGTCGTGTATTCCCTGTGCCACTCTTGGTTTACCTTTTGAGGCAGAAGAAGTGTCTGCGCTTTGTGCAGCCGTGTCGTCGCGTGTTGCACATATGGTGCACGAAATAGCATTAGAAGCTGCGCATTATTTCGGTGTCCCCTGTTCGATTGTCTATAAAAAATATCCGCACAGGATCTAGGTCTTATTGTTGGATCTCTAGAAGACTGTGTGGCTGCCAATATCGGATCTGTCTTCATGCCGCACGGTCTTGGCCACTTTTTAGGGATGGATACTCATGATGTTGGGGGTTTTACGCCTTCTTCCCCCCCATGTGACCTTCCAGGCCTCCGCTATCTTCGCACGACCAGAACCCTTGAGGAGGGCATGTGCATTACGGTTGAACCGGGTGAGTTGTTGTACTGCTGGGTGGAACGAGTGCAGTTTGACTTCGTATGCCATGTGCCCCCACACAGACACTCTTTTTTGGCAGGTGTAATTAAGGGGGAGTGTCCAGTTCATTGGAAGCCTTCTGACCTATCTGTCCTTGTTTGTGAATCAGGATGTTACTTCGTTGACCATCTGCTAAAGCAAGCAGCGTCCAACCCTTCTCAGGCCCAGTGAGTATAACAGAAACACTACTGGGTAGTGTTCCATGGTTCTTATAGCCAGAGGTGTTCATCGCAGCAGTGCTACTCAGTTTTATTAAACATATCTGCATTCGGGCCTCTGCTTTCCACTGGCATTCGCAGTTTGCTGGACTTCACCGCCATTGACAAGTACAGGCCTGTGGGGGGGGTGAGGCTAGAAGACGACGTCCTGATCACGAAAGATGGCGTGCGCAACTTAACGGTTCGTTGCTTTTTGAACTGTGGCTTACTATGCAGTCACGCCGCCCGTCATTCAATTCAAAACTGGTGGAAGGCGTTCTAGGATGTCAGGATCCCACTGAAGAAGCATTATCATCGTTTTCTACATTAACATGCAGAAAAGTACAATTTGTATGTGCCTTCAGGTTGTGCCTCGGTCGGTCGCTAGAGTTGAGGAACTTCTTTGCTCAGGTGTGAAGCCTTCGGGGCAGCATGCGTGAGAACCCTGGGATTCGAATCCCTTCTACCTTTGGTTTCCCTAGTTGAGCTAGGTGCAAAGGGTTACATGGTTCTTACACTTAAGTATGCGTTTCCTCTTAATGCACGTTGCGAGCATCAACAGCTCCAATAGCAACGCGGCTCCGTCTGAATTACTGAAAATCCAGTTGGGCGATTCCTTCTTTTTTTCAATGGAATACCTTACTGGAAAACACTCAAATGGCCATTCAGAGTCATTCACGTATCAGCTTAACTGACTGGTGAACGCTCGCTACTCCATTTCCAGCATGATTCAGGATTTAGAGTGAGTACGGTTGTGGAATTCTCCGTTGCTACGGCAACAAGGATCCCTAAGCTGCAATTTTCCTTAAAAAGGCAGCATAAAGTTTCTCCCAACGATAGGGGCACGAGTTCTGAGCCCTCAGCACAGTTGCATACTGGCTGCACCGGCAATGAGCTGCGCTGATTATATGCCATGCATGGCTAATTGACGACGGTAACAACGGCGGGCCCCTAGTCGTGAAGGGCAGGCACTTCCTCCGTCTTGTGTGAACGGCCACCACAGCCGCACATAGAGCGCCAGAATCCAGGATGTTGGTCCTGTATAACCACAGGATATGCATGAACGGAGTGGCGCATACTTCAATGATGGTGCCCGATTGTGATCTGCAACTCCTCAATATACACCTAACAGGGCTACTCACCAGTCCGGGCGCATCGTCGTTCATGAGTACGATTTCCGGCTGAGCACAGATGAACACAGGACGTTGCAAGAATTGCTTGAGAAGCCCCTCTAACTTAATCGTGGGCCTAATGCGGACGGTCGACACCCAGAACTCCTTGCTAACTATGACTGGGTGAATAGAAAAAAGAGCATCATCGCGTCAGTATACAGCACATTTGCGCTTCCTGTCGTTAGCTGCCTTTTGCTTGAGGCTGCAGTGACGCTCCTGCTGAAAAAGCAGCAACTTACAGGAGCGCCTTTAGTTCCTACGTCGTCCGTCTGTGCTGGTTCCTCAGCGGGGGGCTCTGGCTCTGGGGGAGGAGTCGGTGGTTTCTCAGGACGCGGCGTTGCCCCGTATTTGATCAGCAAATCGTACACTGGGATGCAACCGTCACAACAGAGGACAACCAGCATACTTCAGACGAAGAGGCATATTTATCTATGTTGCTAGCGTGGACAGTAGTAACAATAGGAGCCACAGCGATGTAGGTAAAGTGGCTGTGAGCATACATGGAGATCCTTTCTCGCAACGGTCCAAGGCAGTGCGCCCATCATTATCTTCATCGTTAATGTTCTTACTTGCTCCTCGTTCCAGCATCGCCTGTACCCAGTCTAAGGGGACCTGACGTGCACCATACAACTAACCGGGGTATAAATAAGCAGCAGACTGCCTGTTACATTGCTTGCAACGATGACTGAACGCGGCTGAGAGGCATGCTAGTAGAATTGCGAAGTCTTGCCTGCTGGGCACACGCAGTCATCAATGCCGTGGTGCCGTCGGTGGCTTTGGTGTTCAAGTCAAGATCTTGTTGTGGGAGGAGGTACTCGACAACTTTCTTCTTCTGAAGCATCAGTGCCATCTGCAGTAAAGTGTACTTTGATGCGTTTGAGCTGAAGAGCGCCATGCATGACAGTAAGGAGGAAATCAACATCACGCCTCAGTGAAAGTAAGGGAATCAACAGGAACAACCACAGTAGAGATACAGCCACAGACAATGCAATACAGTCGAACTACCAGGCGTAGCCGTAATACGCACACTTACAAGTACCCATGAGGAAATATGTCTTCTTACTTGTCATCCATGTCGGACACCGGTTGGTTCCAGTAGCGCTTCATCGCCTTCACCGTTCCTAAGTTGCCATCTGATCACAGCATAATATGAGAAGACGCCAGAAACTGACGCGTTTCTCCAACACGAAACTGATTCGGGGCGGGCAGAGTTTTCTCGAGAGAGGCAAGCTTCTTGCCGTCACGCGCCCCTTTTCTTACGCCGACAAATCCACCGTCCCACTTGCCGAAAATCGTCATAGTATTCGTGCATGCTTATTTGAGTTTAACATGAGTTGTTCTTCCATAGCTGCCGACTCGCTTCACACTGAGTGCCGCTTAACGAAAGTAGAAATACTAGGTACCCCAACAGAAGGGGGTCAACAGATAAGCTCAGCTGGAGGTATCCACTTACTGGCGATTACTGATTTCTCTATATGGAAGGTTGCCATCTTCGCATTCGTCGAAATCGGAAATGCTTGACGGGGTCAGCAAGCAGCACGCGCGCGGTATAGGGTTTATGTGGTCTCAGGACAACTACACAGGCTGGAGCAGGGAAACACCGACCCTTCAGAAGGCTCAACTGGGTAAACGAAAGGCACCCCGTAGATAAGTGGTGAATGTTAGGACGTGAATTGCGAGCAAGAACCGTTGAAATGCCTGTGGTTTCGCAGAGAGCCACTGCAGATATTAAATCTGCAAGGCAGAACCAAGTGGAAAGGCTGGTGCTGATTTCGTTCCTTGGAAGTCTGCGTGAGCTTGGAAAGCAAAGGTAAGCGACCTCCCGACAGAATTTCTGCAAATCCACGAAACTTGAAATATCCTGGTCTCCTGTCAAAACACCCCCGATCTAGCGTCACGCAGGGCTTTGTTTGGATCTTCTTGCCAAAAGATAAGCAATTTCACAGAGTCTATGCGTATTTGTTTCGGAAGAGAATTTGGTCAGGAATGTGCCGATTGCTGTCCGTCGCTCAGAAGCCCGCGTCCGTAGTAGCCAACGGTGCTAAGGCGAACCAGTGGACCTGAATGCTTCATTTTCCAACAAGAATTGGCAAAGTCATTCTTGTCTTACTTCTTTTATTTAACGTTTTGGTTTCAACGTGCGACTAAGGTATTTCCATGTGCTCTGAGCTTGGCACACATCTAGCGAGCTACGAAACCGATGCCGTCGAACAAACAATGGGAAATCCACAAGCGCCAAGAACCCTGTTAGGCAGTGCAACTTAGGACAAATTAATCGTTGACTGCCGTGGTTAGTAAGTTCTACAAACTTTGTGCGCACCTTCGTGGGGAATGGAGCAGACACGCGTTAACTGTGCAGCAGGAGCTGAGCTTGCGAAACTTCGTCGTGAATAGCCCTTGGCAAAAAGAAAGCAACGACACATTTGCGGATATAAGCACATTTTTTCCTAGTGTTTTCCAGATTTAGGTAAACCTAAGTGGAAGGGCACGTGCTGGTAAATCGAGGAGTTGCTTTCACGAGTGAAATGTCCAGGGCGAAGGCAAGGCTGGTTTATCATTGTTCTGTGTAAATCGTTTCTCTCAAAAGCCTCTGCGTGGGCATATCCATAGCCTTATTCTTTGGAAACTACTGTGACTACTGCTTGGGTAACCAACACAGGGGAAGCATTGCTGAAGTGGTAGGCGTGCTGTGGAGGGCCCGAAAAACATTTACACCTAACCCGTTTAAGAAGGCTGCAGGCCGTGCTGTGAGCTTTACGTTGCTTCGCTAAAACAAGGGTACATTGGGAAAGCCGTATGATTATTCGGTCGGACAGGGAACCTACGAGAAGTAGCTGACAAGCCAAACATTCTTCGCCAAAACCCTTCACGCACCCAGCATGAAGTTGATAATCGGGATCTATGCTGGGGTGTTTGTAGCCAATATAAACAAGTTGTGACACAAATCTATTACACAATGCGGGCCCAAAGAGCATGATGATGTTAGCAGGACGCTCAAAGTGTACTTCAGAAAACTGATGCTCTATGCACGAGAATATGACTAAATATGGATCTATCAGGGTACTTGTAATTGCAGTCTCATGCATTCTCCTTAACTTGCGAGGCATTGCTCAGGAAGGCACAAAGTAACAGCATGCCTGGACAGGCAAGCAAATACACCGCCGAAACACGGAACAAATTTTGCTGGATTCATCGCGAAATTCGGGGGAGCACGCTGCTAACTAATATCTTTGCTTGTATTTGTTGCGATGCTTCACCTCCCATACTGGTTCCCAGCCAATGCCTATGCAATTAAAATCGTACTGTGCCATGTTCCTTGTCGGAAGCCTGGTTCCTCGTACCAACGTGGCCAGAAGGGACTTATTTATATGATTCCTTCGTAAACACAAGTAGCAGTAGACTTGCTCGTGCGCCACTCGTTTTATTCCTTTGCTACAACAGGAGGAGCAATGGCTCTTCGCGGCTCGCACAACAGCAGGCTCCTACGATCGCCGAACAGTTGAGGTAGTCTGACAGAACAGGCAACATGTTGACCTTTGTGAGCTTCATTCTTCTAAACACTTCCCACTGAAGTGTGCGTGACACTCCGATATTGGAGAAAATTTCCTGCAATTGCCTTTTTTACTCGTATCGTTTCTTCACCTACCCGTAGTACATTATCAACGCACCACCTCGACGAGATAGTCCCCCATTGGGTAACAACTATCTCCTTGAAATCGGCTGCTCTCTAAAGCATATTCTGTAAAGTGTAGTGCGAACTAGTATTGGCCCTTGCACTTAACTCTAGCGATCTTTACCAGGCTGTAGCGTTTAGCAAGTCATCAACGCAGAATTTAAACTACTGCGTAGGAGAAGGGCTACTGTTTTGCTCTAGGTAATGGACAGCGTTTAATGAAGTTCTGCTTCGCAGATGCTGTTCCCTGCAGGTTCTGTTTTAACGAGAGGTTTAGTGGGACACTCATCTCGCCGGCTACGTTGGCAACAGCTGATTATTGTATGTTATTACTGCTGGCGGCAACCCCTTGCCATGTTGCTGTTGACCAGTTTCACTCGCATTCACCTCCGTTATTTCTTCTTTTCTGCTATTGCTTGTGAGACTCTGAATAAACGGTGACCATGCAGAGAGCCACCCCACGCTGTCACGGCGAGCTTAATTTGTTGAGTTCCTCAATTCGTGGGAGTCGTTCTCCCGCACTGTATAGCGCACCATAAATTTTCACATGACTAAAAACTTTTCTTCATCCTCTGGATACAGCTCCACGCACAGCTACACCGGTCCTAGACAACTGTCGAAGAGGAGAAACAGTACCACTTAACGCGCAGTGCCCCATTCCCCCAACAGGTCCTTCAACCCTTTCCGGAAACAGCACTGCTCTGTCGCTCTAAAGTTAAAGACTTTCTTCCTGCTGTTTGGATGTGGATGAACTACAAGTTCTATGCCCTCTGTGAATCGACGGGTTGTCTGGTTAAAGGCTAGGACCCTATCCCTCAAATGGGTTGATGGAGGGCTCATGCATCGTAAAAAATGACCTTAATAAAACGTTTAAATTTCTTTGATAGTTCCGTTGTAGTGCGTTCGGTCAACATGAGCGCAGCACCAACTGACCGGTACCGACGGCAACGGTCATCGAAGCATTTTCCACGAAAACATCCATATATTATAAAACCTTGATAGATAATAAAGCATCTATTTATTTAATTATTCGCGTATGTTCTGCTTTTCTTAAACTTGAGAGGCTTGTGATCACATGTAGGTCCACTTTCTTGCATATATTACGCTGCCGCTCGGTCAGCGCGTCTTCCCATTGAGCAAGTACCATAGAAATCACAGAAAGGTAAGTCCAGTTAACTTTACGTTGCAAACAGCATCAAACTCGCTAACTGTTTTGTGCAGGGAGGGAGTTACGTCGGTCGCAGCCTTCGTAGGAACCCTCTTGCTGCAACAGATGCCTGAGATTTTCGCGTGTGTCAAGATGGGTGACGATGGACAGCCTAGCCGTAAGACGGAACAGCCCTTTGTTGCGTGCCATGTGTTTTCCAGTTCTACTGCAGTTGATGTGCAGGAACATTCTTCACCCTTCGTTGGCGTGCGTTTCATAGAACCATCGCAAGTGCTCCTACCGAAGCCTAACTGCTCAATATTTCCGCAAGGCTTTACAGCTCATTCCCTTGTGCACTTTCTCAGGACCCCCGAACGAAACATCTCTATGTCACTCCCTGCTCGCCGTACCGTAATTTCGCCAAAGTACTGCCGTGCAGGCAAGAGTTGTACGATGCTGTCGCAAGTTAGTTGCGTGTACCCGTAGTGGTAGTGATGTGTGCCTGTATCATGAATTGCTTTCTGAGTTATTGCACGACGAGCACAGCAGGCCGACTGTGTCCGTACAGATGTCCGGTTACATTTGCTGTTGCGGCTCAACCAGGTCCTTAATTCTCCCCTCCTTTCTGCGTTTCCTTAACTGTGTTACTGTGTAATGCGCAGGTGGTGACCTGGAAAGTCTCCGCAACTATCGTGCGTACTGGAATATCCCAATTTGCACCTACAGACAACCGTAAGTGGCATTAACCTCTCAGTACCATTGGCATTATCACTACGGATGCACCGAGAACTGTGTGGCTTGTCAGGCTGCTTATGATGGTTGAATCAAGGCATTCCTTGTAACCCCTGAAACTGGGCTTCCGAGTCATTTCTTGCGGTGACCGTCTGCTCCAGGGGATATGGAGAGATATTTACGACTCCCCAACTTTGTCTGCTCCTGCAGCAAGAACGGCTTTTGAACTATTTGCTGGCAGATCCTTTCACTGACGTCGAAGCAAGGTCGTCTCCTAGTGGTTGGACTCTCCTTATGATCGCGTGTGCAGCAGACGTAAGTTGCAGCGTTCTAGTGTACCACTATTGCTTCGTCGTTGTACGCAGCCTGTTTCCCGCATTATTCAGTGAAACTTGTAGCGAGGCATGGAACCAGACGAACAGAAAGCAGAGTCTTCGCCTTAAGCAACCTGTGCCATGCAGTTCTCAGGATGCTGTGTGGCGCTACTCAGGCTTCGCTTGGTGTCGTGAGTCTAATTTTGCAACGGGCCAACAGCAAACTGCACATAAACGCCATCAGCGCCTCTGGAAACACTGCATTGGATTGTGCCCCCACGGGTGGCAATGGTAAGGCAGGTGCAGCTTCGAACGTGGGTATTATTGTACATTTGTAGTGGGCGTTGGATTCGACACTACTATGCCTAAATTGCGTGTTTCGAGAGCCACTACTTGGTTTTCTGCTCAGTTTATTTATTTCTTCTCGACCATGGGGCTCTCCTAGCGGAGGAGATCCGTGGAGCTTCAGCTTCTGGTGGTGCAGTGAGAGACCATGATGGAAAGATGGATGAGAGGGTAACGGATCCATGGGACCTGGCTAGCAAAGTTCCGAAAGGACTATCTGGTAACGAACATGTCGAGAACAAGACGCAAGAACAGAGCAAAAGTGCAGGTCAAGTTTGTAGAGGGGTAGTATCACATCAGCAAAGGACTTCATCATTGGCTACAGTTCCACAACGTCTCGTATCTTCCACTTGCAGCAAAGTGCAAGTAGAGCTAGCCAAGACGCACCCCCGGGCATCCATGTCATTGCCAGAAGTATTATGCAGAAGAGAGGAGGTTTTAAAGAAAAGCCAGCCAGCAAGACCCCCGAAGAGGAACGTGTACCGGGGAAGTAAGCCAAATGACAGCCGCCACAGGAATGCAAGGCCTTTGGCAACAGAACGCGCACAAACAGACAATGGAATACAGGACAAAAGCAATGTACGACATGGTGCAGCGAAAGTGCCTTCTGGAACCTCATTCAAACCACCTGCAGGTCGGCGGCAAGATGCTTCGATGGCCAGTTTAACGGGGACGCTTGCTTTTAAAGGAGCCGTAAAACCTGTGGCGTCAGGGATTTCGCAACGGGACGGCGGGAAGTGGGAGGATAGTGAAGGTAGTGGCTTTTCAGCAGTGAAATCACTTCCAACAACTTTCAGCAAGCCAGCGGGCAGTTTGCGGCAGGCAAATTCAATTTCGCAGTCAGAGAGGCCACTTGCAGCCAAGTCTACGGGGAGAGTTCATTCCGCGCTTGAAAAGGATTTTCCCTCAAAAGATTCCCTGTCGGAGAGATCAGCACAAACAGAAGATATCGCGCACAGTGGTTATGCAGTGACGCCTCCAGCGCATGAATGCTCCATCGAGGAAATGAAGAACACTCCGCTTGCCTCGGTGAGCGTGGGAACGTACGATCGCACCGGTACGAAGCCCGAGGCGGAGAGTACTCTGGCGAAACGGTTTCACACCCTTGCCTCGGTGGACGTTTCTCGCCGAGTGCGGAAAAGTGCATTCGACGTGCCTGCAATTCACCATGAACACTTGCAACGAACTGATTCGCAAGGCAGTAGTGGGCGCACTTCTGCCGAAGTAGACGGACCATTAACGCCAGACGGGATTTCGAGACCCGGTGGATTACTTGCTCAAACCAGAGCACAATCGGGTCAGTTGGCCACGACTGAAGCAGCAGCAGAGGGAAACGCGATAGCAGGTCCTATACAACGCACTGTGCAGGACGAGCAAGTTCGAGATGTGACAGATGGGAGAGGAAAATTTCCAGAGCTCGACAAGTGTGGAGGCGGCAAAAACGTAACGGCTGAGGCAGCCATTCCTGATGCAGACAGAAAATTGTGGCGAGGAGAGTCCACCACCTCTCTGAGAAGCCCTACTAAGGCAAATTCCTCTTCGAAACAACTACCTGCATTGCCGTCTCACAAGAAGTTCGGATTAAGAGGCGTAGGTATGACAGCCCAGAAGTCGGGCGTGTCTGTGAAGCCACGAAATAAGCAAGAGCTATTTTCACCAAACGTTACACCAGAACTAACAGAGGCTTCCTTTTCTGCCAGCGAGACTCCGTCTTTGCCGAAAGATGATTCGTTGGGAACTCAGTCAAAGGCGGTGTCCCTGCATGCTGACCCTGAGACACCAGACACCTCGAACTCTCGTACGCCTGCACGGAGTTCGAGGCACTCTACGTAGAAACTGCCGTTGCTGTTGCCTCTTATATGCTCGGAAAGTAACTCAGGAACACAGTGAAGACTGTTTAACTACGCGCGCATTCGCGACTTGAGTTGCGGTTTCTCGGCATGAGATACCAGTTTTGTGTTGTCTTCGAAGTTTGGACGGCAAAGCGGATGGAACGTAGGCCTGACATGCGTTTAACGAACAGCTGAAATATTCTAGATGTTTGGATGTGCTGACTGGCACCTACTTGCGGGTGGTGTGAGGAAGGAATTTGCCAAGCGAAACCGCCAACCCCTCCATGGCGAGTTACAGTAAATGGGCGCCGTGGACCAGGTGAAGTCAGGTTCATTTTTTCAGCCCAGTCAGTTGTGAAGCATATTACGGAGTTGAGAGTTCTGAAATATTGCAGTGCCATCCTTTTTGCTTGACACTAACTAAATCTATCAGGTAAACGGAATGCGCATGCGGCCGTGAGCACTTGCCCCCATCAGAGGGGATATTTTTATCACTTATAGGACAATGAACAAATTTACACCACCTAGCATGCATCTGGTTGGCGCATACTACCGTACGCATCCAATTCTTTTTAAGCTAAAGGAGGGTCAGTACTTCCCGTGGCACTGCAATATTTAGCAACAGCCAACTGCGTTTCAACACCTTGAAGACAGCGGCGTGAGAGCCGGGTATTCATCCAGCAATAGCCAGTAACTGTAGAAGGAGCTCATTTTGCACTGGTGTCCAGGAGCTGATGGCATGGTCTTGTAAGCAGCGCTGCGCCAGCTGTAGTAGTGTGAGATGCATATTTTTCACGCACCTTTAGTATTCCACTTGTTGTCATACGCCATTGGTGCGTCCAAGTCTTTAGCATCTTGTCAATGCCTAACGGTGCAATTTTCCTCCTAGTTGTCACGGCCTCTAATTCTGACTCCATTCCAAACTGCATACCAGGTTCGAGTCCTCGTCTACCGTTCCCCATTTCCCAGGTGAGTCATGTTTTTCGCGTTTAGTGCATTTTGCCATCTGCCCTTGATTGGGATGAACTACGAGACGGATTCAGCGTTATGGCACGCAGATGGTGAATAACTGACACACCCGCATTCGCTCGAAAACCAGTTGCTTCGATTCTAAGGACAACTTTTCTACGCGCTGGGCGCATTGCAGCTTTTTTTGGCAAGTGCTGCAACTTCACGGATATTGCAACAGCCGGTTGCCCCCCAGCTGATACGACTTCTGCAGCGGCACGTGCTCCATAATATTCTGGATAGCCGCTGACTTAGCCAAGTAACGTCTGTTCCAATGCGTGTGCTCGCCACCCCGCCATATTGTTGAAGCGGCCACACACGAATGCAGGGTTGCATGGGCTCCCACATGGACCAACACTTCCTAATCAGACCATTGGAACTTTCGTTTTTGCACCGGCTGCTCATCATATCCAAGTAACAAATATAAGAGAAAAGCCTAGACAAGCAAGACAAGTGCCTGGCTGGCTCTGTTGAAAAATGCATACCATGGCGTTCATCTATGTGGCTCCCAGGCATATGAAGATCAAGTTAAAACTCAACAAAGAGTGGTTTCTCTCTGTTTGCTAGCCTTCTTCACGCCGTGGTTGGGGGGCAGTTGCGGCAGATTCGACAGTCAACATAACGGGAGTTGGTCGTAGAATTTCGGTTGCTCTGATCCTTCAAAGGTTATTAAGCAGCAACGCGACTCAGTCTCTGCACCCTCCAGGAAGTCATTGAGAAGAAGGTACACTACATTAGCGTATAGATACAAGTCAACGGTACGGAAGGAGCATCTCATAAAGCAGAGAGCGAGGGTCGTGGTGTACCCAGTTGGAGTGGGAACAGGGTACGGAATAAGCTAATAAACCACGGTAATAAGATTGAAACATATGAACATACAGTGATTTTTGTTGGGGGGAAGTATCGTTTCGTTCCCTTTTGTGCAAAAATGAGTGCTTGTCTCGCAGCCCCACAGTCGGTGGATCCCATCGTCAAGCTGTTGTAAAGCGGCTTCTCCGGGTATACTGTCCGTCGCTGCCTTCCTCATCCGTGATAGCACTTGAAATAGGCTGTATCTTCTTTTGCAAAGTTCCAGAAGTTTTATGTAATCCAGTGAGTAGTCTCCCGCCAACTACGCAGAGTTTTGCGCTATCGTGACGTCTTCCGTGAAGTGACCATTCACGGCCTATTGGGAACCGCGCCCCGGGCGCATCCAAACGGGCAAGCTATTCGGTTTGAAACGCTCCTTTGTAATCTTCCTCAACAGGGGTCTCAACTTTGAGGCCTCCACTAATAGTGACAGGGAGCATTAATGCAGCGCTTGGCAGCTCAGGAAAATGGAGGAGGTAAAGGAGCATTTCACCTGTCATAGTCCGTGTCTGACTGATCAGCTGGGAATAGTGAAGCTCTCACTGTCATTTGAGTATGTTTTGGTGGTTTCTGTCGTGTGTTGCGCCTTCCGTGCAAGCAGAACGCAGCGGAGCACTCTCTTCCCCACGGGCCTCCACTGCAAAGCCAAGAGGATCTTGCAAAGGCTGTGGGCTATAGCCAGGGGGCAGGAGTCGCTCTTCCGTTTTGCGACGGAGATGCACAGAAGTTAGTGAGGCCAAGTCCATTGCCTGTACCAGTCAAGCGGATTACAACGACAGTGAGCAATCCTGACTTTGCAGTATTTCCCCCTCCGTTCTGCAGCTTGCAGTTTCCAATTGCTATAACCAGAGAGCACTCCATAATATTCCGCTTTTAGCATTCATTTGCAGACACACGGCCCTTGGGACCACTATGCGTTGTGCTGCATGCCTAAAACTATTCTCAGGTTTTCGCCGCTCCTCGTCTCTCACCTACTTATATAGATATTCCTGTTCCCATTTATGTACCACGCTATGTTGAAGTGCCAGTACCGGTAGCCAAGCTGGATTCGCAAAATACGCAGCCGCCGCCACAGTAACGGTGAGGCTGCTAGCAGTATGAAGGACATGCTGAGAAATCCTTGAGAGGAGTACAATAGCCGCCTGGCATTTTGTATATTCTAGTCAGGGCTATCATTGCGAACGAAAGGCAACCAAATAACTGCGTTATGAACACTGTGTAAGACTGATCAGCTAAACTCACGAACGGAGTGCCCTTCTCACGTTAGGTAGGAGCCATGCGACAACAGATTTCCTAACGTGAGCTCGGAATAGTGATCAATCCATGAAAACCAGAATTAGCAAACCAGTTTCTTTTAACTGTTCGCCGTTGGGTCCATATTAGACTGGATGCATTAAACCACCCCCAAGACACAGGATGTCATATTTGTAGCCACAGCCACAACAGTCAGCTCCCTTTGCAGACTATTCGCAGAGCGGGGTTATTCATTGTAAAATTGTGCTTGCAAATTCAAAAATGGGGCGAGCGTTCAAATTTCCTGCATTTTTTAGATCAGGTTGGGTGTGTGGATGAAACTGCAGAGGCCCAGCAGCCTCTCCAATTCCCCCCACGCAGGTTATCGAGCACTCCTTGAATGATTGCATGGAGGTTTATTTTGCACTTTAAGATATGATTCAAAAGAGATCAGCCGTCGTATCCAGGGTGCTGACTTTAGAGCCTCCTGATCTTGTATTTTTTTGAGGGGTTGTACAGATACTGCATGGTCTCAGGGTGTGTTTGGAGCGTACAAAACTGTTCGGAACATCTTGGAACCTCTTCAGAGAAGGGATCAGCCAGGTTTCGTGCAGGATGCCATTCTTGCAAGCTTTGACCTCCCCTTACTGGAGGTTGGTATGCCAGTCAGATGACACGGTAAGGGCTGTTGAACTATTTGCATATCACAACTGGATGCAAATTTGGCTGCCGTGGACCTTCACATAGTCTGCAGTGGGACTCCGAATTTGACTGTCTCTGTCTGCAAATAAACGGCCACCCCAACGAGCGGAGTAGACAGAGCAACTACGTCTGTGTTTTGATTGATTCAAGGAGGATTCCTTAGTTAAGTTTACCTCGTGAGAGCAGCATTGCAGTGGAGTGACCCAACGGCAGTTCGCAATCGATCAAGGCCCTCGGCACCGGAAAGGAGCCAGGGAACTATGCTTTGCATTATTATATTCACATTCAGAAGAGATGGAGTATGGTAGGAACAGCTTACAGAACACTTTACCGTTGCAGTGTTCCGGGGTACTTGCTCGATGTGAGTAGATCCGCAGCTGCGCATCACCGCACGCCAGCACGATCAACTAACTGATAGACCATTAAAGGCCAAACTGCAGCGGAATAGTACCCTGAAACCACTCTCAATATTTTCTGGACAAGTGGAAGTTTTCTACAGCTACATGCTGGACTGCAAATTTAGAAGAGTGACTCTGGGTCACCGCCCGGCCAGACATCACCGCGTGAGAGTGGGATCACCCTACGCTTCGTCTGCATGTCATTCGATTTTTGCAATATTCATTGACCTTGTGGGTTTCTGCCTCCATTACTGGGCAGATCTAGCACCATTTCACATTAACAGGAAAGAATTGCCGGACCAGCCCAGTGTGCTGGATTAATCTGTCAGTGTCTGATCCCACACGAAGGGATGGGCTGTCCTGAAGGCCATCACACCTCCTTCGGTCGTAAAATGCAGCATTTCGGCCGATTATAGAACATTTACAACCGAGGAATTTGTATCATGGCCAGAGTGCACGAAGATGGTCTCTAAAGAACCTTCGTCCCGCGTCCAAGTTTTTGTCAGGCTTCGGCCCTTATCGGCGGAAGAAGTTCGACTAAGCCCTTAAGCCCGTGCCTCACAGACCAAAGCTAAACCTTTTCCCTTTAAATACCTCTCTAATACTTGTGCTTATGAAAAAAGGTAGCTGGGGAGTTATGCAACGTTTCACTACTGCAGCGCAGCCAGCTACATGATGCGTGAAATGCGCATTAAATCTCCATATGCCATACCTCGATGCTGCACCGCCAAGCTCTGCGTATCCTTATCAAGCTCAGGAGGCTCGTGGAGTAGAATGCGTTTGGTCGGTCTCAGCTGACAAGAAGGAGCTTCTCCTCAGGCCCCCGCCTTACGAATATGATTCCCCGAGATTGCGGCGCATGCCCAAACTATCCTTCAGCGGCTGCTTCGACTGCCATGGCAAGCCACAACACGAAATCCGATAGCCCTCCAGTCTCCGATGCTCCACAAAAAGCAAGCAATGTTTCATAAGAACAGGTCGGCGAAAGAACACAGTGTGGCTTGAACTCGGCAAGCGGGTAACGTGGACCGAGGTCTTTTTTTCAAAGGGAGGTACTTTTGAATTGTCTCTTACTCCATAGATAATACCGGAGTTGTCTACGAGCAGGCAGCCCTCCCTTTGGTGCGGAAAGTTATTGAAGGTACGAGCTAGCGCAAACGCCGCATACATTTGCGTTCATACACGAGGCACATACGCATTCGGCTGTCACAGATTATCTTCGAACCCTAATGGCCGGCCCAAAAATCTCATATCTATGAACAGTAGAGACATTGTCGCAGCAAGCAGGGGGAAGGAGGCACTGAAGAAATTCCACCTTGTTGGATTGCTCGTAGGAACTGACTGCTGCCTACTGGCTTACGGGCAAACAGGAAGCGGAAAGTCCTACAGTGTTTTCGGAGACGCTAATGACGAAGGAATTTTGATGCGATCTATGAAAGGTGAGGCGAAATGTTTGCTAGATTACCATCCTTTTGAGTCGTAAACAGGATCGAGATCTAATTGTCTTGAACATTGTATTTCCCGCAGACATCTTTAGATTCGTCGAGAAACATGAGAAGCAAGCTGCTCAATGTGCACACCAGGCCACCACCCTGGTAAGTTTATTTATTGGACGTTTGACTTAGAACTCGGATGCATGTACTTCTTAGCATATTACTCGCCTTAACTTTATTCCACTCAAAAGAGGTTATTCCATTTGGTAGGTAGTATGGAACTACTGTCACATGTTACAACAACACAACTTCAGGAAACCAAGTACTATTGCTGAGTATTATCTGCACTTAGTCACTCACTGCCCTCGTCTCCGTTGGAGCACAAGACCCATAAGAAATATTCTTTCCCTCTGAGGAAGGACAATAATTACTACACGTATAGATCTTCCCTGCATCTTCAGTGCGATGATTTTTCCCGGGGATCATAATATGTGATATATTGGCAGGGCTTAGAGCGTCCTGGTCAAAGTTTTTCCTGTTCTTTACTGAATGCACACTCAGCCTGTAAATAATACGTGATAAATTTGAAATGTCGTGAAGCCCCCTGCATGCCTTACTCTTAAAGCCTAATGCATATGATGCACAATTGACTCTACGGAAAACTACAGCTGATGCGTGTCAATAAATTCGTATTTAATAAAGCCAAAATGCCGCCCTGATTGCAATGTCCTAAGCTGGTGCCTTCAGCACCGCGCGCCCCCTTTACCCACTTACGATGCGTAGTTGAGTTTTCGTTTAGCAGTTTTACCTTGTTCAAATGCAGCTCCACTCATTGACAAATACTTGCAGGCAGCGTTGATGCGTTCGTTTAACTCAGCAATATGAAGTCCGCGTGTCCATTGTAGAAGTCTATTTGGAGAAGGTGCACGATTTATTGCGGCAAATTGATTCATGCAGTGGAGTGGAAAGTCCCAATATGCGCGTATGTAAGGCACTGTTGCTCATTTAACGGCTCAGAATACCAAATATATCTTGAGTTTGCGTGTACACGAAACGTTTGCCACGGAGCGCTGCATTTTCAAAATGAATTTACCTCAGAGACTCAAGAGCAGCATTATTCATGAAACTGTCTCGGAAGCTTTTCTCTTGATGTTGCCATGCCACACAGGTGAAAGAGACACCCCACACAGGGACTTTCCATGTAGAAAACTTGTGCGAAGTAACTGTGGTGGGGTGCGACGAACTTGCGGAGATCCTGCTCCAGTACGTACCAGCTAACATGCCTATCGGAAGAGCCAGAAGCATGTTGAGCGTCATCAGTATGGCCTTCAACAACATTCTGAGCCTTTGCATGCTGTAAAATGGTCATTGAGTGCTGTACAGTTGATCAATGTACGTGCGAGTGCGTAGGTGTGAAAAGAAACGCAAGGTAGCCTCCACCGACCATAACAACAAGTCATCCAGGTCAGCCTGCACCATATAATTTGCTTCGTACACAGTTCTGTGCTGCGCGAATACAAGCAGATACAGATTCAGTGCTTTTGAGTGATGTAGACCATTTGATATCCCGTAGCTGACATATTTTTATATTGCAGATCGCATGTGGTTGTTTTCACGCGGCTTGTTATGACATCGGAATTATGGTGCATGGGAAAGCGGAGTCGAATAGATGTCGGCAAAAGCACTCTCACGCTTGTAGATCTCGCTGGTTCTGAAAGAATGTCGCGCTGCCCTGCTGCTAGGCTCCGTCAGCCAGAAGGTGCAACTGACGTCCAGACGAAAAAAGTAATATCTCCATTAACTTGATAGCTCACCGTAAAAAAGGAGACAGGATCGGCAGTATGTCGTGGCAGTGGGCGTGCGGAGGGTCAGAGTTTTCCACCAACTGATTATGACTAATTTATCATCTCTGCGGTTATGGTGTGGTGTGACTGATATCAGCTTCGCTGCGCTGAGAGCACCGTTATCAACAAATCATTGTTTTTCCTAAGGTAACAGTTTTTGCAGCTATGGTTCATGAATGCCAAAGCCAGAGACAGGATTTTCAGTTCTCACCCTGCAGGATGAGTATGCCAGTATTGTTGCGGGACTCTGCAGTCTGTGCTTTGGGTCACTGGTAAAGCAGGAGGAACAGCGGCGTGGCGAGGTACGCGCAACCCGCTTACGAGGTCCTCCCCTGTGGGAAGAGGCTTCAAGCAGCTGGTAGTTCATGTCCCATGGTCAGCCGACTTCCCTGCAGGATCTTTGGTAACCGAAATAGCATCCTCTTCCTTATCCTTTATTCAGGCAACCGTTCAAACAAGCGGGAATGGGCCTGGAGGTGCAGATGTTCCAATCCCCTACCGCTACTCAAACCTTACCCGCATCCTTGCAGTGGGCATGAAATTCTGTAGACAACACGGCTTTCCTCTGTTTGACGGCATAAAACGTTTCGCTTTCACTTACCTTTACGCATCTTCTGCTTCCATTCGTGTGCGACGGTCCACTATAACACATACTCGCTTAAATTGCCCGGCAGGATGCCTGCAACGACGAGTTTAAGGATTGCAATGTGGATGCAGAGAAGTCTGCACAGTGATGCAAGCATTGTACTGCTGGTGACACTAAACCCCGCATGCACGGCTACTCAGCTTTCGCTGCATGCAATCGAATTTGCCCAGCGAGCTTCCTGTCTTCGGGAAAGACCCGTCAGAAGAGGCGAGGCCTCAGCAAAGCAGTTACTTCTGAAGCAGTATGAACTCCTGAAAGAGTGAGGCAAACATACGCCAGTGGCATTGTAACTATCAACAACTACTGGGGCCCCTATGAGCATACTCCGAGGACTGCAGTTACACCTTGTGCCTGGTGGTAAATATGCGAACTCAGGTTAAGGAGAGCCGCAGAAAGCTTCAAGATGGCGGTGGGTTATTACGCATAGGCTTTAACTCTATGCACAAACGGCACCGGACAGCCGGCGTGTGAGGATCATTAACTAGCCTGCATGTATACAATTTGTCCCTGTGTATGCCTGCAGCAATTGCCCAGCGCCTGCCTTCACAGCGCGGAGGAACGTCAGGAGGCTACTCAACTGCAGCAAGAGTTGCAGCACCAATTCGAGCTATTAAACAGCATCCTACTACGGCAAATGGGCCTGCACTACCCCATGTTGCCAACAGGAATGATGGAACTTGACGAGGTCGAGACTAGAAATCTCGCGGGAAGGCAAGAGAAAAAAGGGAATAATAGTGCACGCTCATTCTTGTCGCATGGATGTCCAACGATTCATCAACAACACGGTGCTTCTAGCAACGATTTAATGAAATTACAGTGCGCAATCGCGCTGCCACTCCGTCATGAAGATCGTGCACCTGAAAGTTCGGCAGGCTGTACAGCTGAAAAGGCCTCTGAATGCAAACCATATTGTAGGAGCTCACGAGAATCACAAAACCAGCCTGAAGACAGTAATTGCTCGTCCCTTCAAATGGTGAACAACCGGATGGAGAACCGAAATGGCGCTCCTACTGGGCGGGAAGACAGCATATCCTCCAATGTCACGAATCTGTGCAGTCCGTGTCACTGGCAGCAGCATCATGGGCATGCTGCCCATCAGAGATCAAAGCCAAACAAACTCATCGCATGTGAAACGGTGATACTCAACCCTTCCAAAGATGGGTCACCCATGCTCCAAAACATGGAGCGCAGCGACACCGAATCACAAATTCACTTGCAACAAAGTGAAGGTAAGGTACGCCAAACGTGCTGCCTGCCTCAATTCTGCTCCGTCACTCAGAAGGCGCCGCAAGGGGAAATGCTTTACCTCTCTTCTCTTCCGAGTAGAGAAAGAAGAATCCCAGTTGCCCAGATATTGAGACCCGACTCAGTAAGGCGCGCTCCTGGGGCGCCAACAGCCACTTCCACTAACCAAGAACGGCTCTCGCCGACGTTCTCTAGTAGCTTCGACCCAGCCACTGCGTGCCCTCGTGCCTCCCAGGGGGCCCTTGGATACACAAGAGGAGGGCGATGGAAGCTTGCCACGGCTCCACTGCAGCCAAACTATTTGTACCCGTGCAGCACCTCTTTCCCCCCAATACAGCAGAAGCTGCTTGACTGCAGCTACCACCTCTTCCCACCAGCTCAGGTAGCCACAACTGAGCGCCAGCCTGTCCATCGGCAAATGCAGCACCAGTGGACAACGCAGTGGCAATACAGGCCACAAGAGTGGAATTGGCTACAGCAACTCTCATTCCAGCAGGCAAGACTGCAACATGCCTCAAGCGCACATCAGACCAGACACCGCAACAGCTATGGCTACTTCCCCTATACTGAACCTATATTTCCCCAAAATGTAGCAGTGCCGTGGATGACGGTGGTGACTCCAACGCCCCACGCATGGAGTTCCTGGGCAGGAATGAGTTGTGCTGAAGAGCTGTTTGTTGGACAGCGAGGTGCGCCTCTCCCAAGCATCAAACGGTCAGTTCGCAGTGCTGACGCATTACCTTCAGGAACCTCTAAGACCCCATGTAGGCCGGAATTGTGCCTACTGGGATGAAACTGGCAGACGCCGCAATTAAAATTCTTTTTGTATGGGTGCATTTAAAACAGCACCTAAACCCTGGTCTTAAGTAGAAGGACTACAAAAAATCATGTTTTCACAATTTAAGTTAAAAAGTGTTAGCAAATATTAGCTCGTTCGCATCGCTGCATTGCTAATCATTAGAAAGACATACAGTCCAACCGCGCAGACCTCTTGGGCCGCTGCAGAGAACAGAGCTCTGGTTGTAGGCAAGTAGCGATCCGGCGAGTAATGCGTACGATGCTGACGGCTTTTAGTACCAGATCCCCTCCAGAATACCTGATGTCATAAGCTGCCAATATTCAAGAATAATGACTTGAGGTGGGCAATAAGCTTGGGGTCCTCTCGCCAACGAATGTTCTGTCGCATGAAAAGCAACATCTTGTGTAACTGCGACCGCCTGCAACACTCACCACCTTCCAATCTATCCCATTCACTGTAGTGCTGACTCCCGCAAACTTCTTTGCTGCCAACCGACACCAAATGTGTTAAAAGTGCAGTTAGATGCTTTCACTCTCACCTTTCAGTAACGCGGCCCTGTGAAAACCACTTCGTGTGCGAAGACCTCCGTTTGCTGATACAAAGTGGTAGCGGACCCCACATGGGACATTGCTGCTTAGACGCCACTCCGCCGTCGGTGTAGTGCTTATCTGGCAATCGAATCGCTTCTGTCAATTCCTGTCTCCTATGAATCCTCTCCTCATGCGGCCTCACGGGGTGGTTAATCTTCTCCATTGGCTCCGGAGTCAGTACTTGAACTGCTTCTCCCTGGGACACGTTGCTTGGTGTCGGGGGAACGCCTACCTGGAGCTGCAGATCCCGCTGCCTGGAGAATACAGTGTTTGAAGACCCCAAAAGTGCTGCATGTGCCTGTCTAAGCTCAGCCAGACGAGCTTTTAAATTGTATGATAGCCCAAATGCTGATCCAGCACCTGCGGGCATCTGCGCTGGGAACGCCGCTTCCATGCAAGGGCAGTGGAAGCCTAAAGCTGCTTCAAGCAGCTTGCCCTGATTTCTATTCTCAACTGAAGTATCAACACGGCCAAGGCATCCGTAGACACTAGGAGCGATGGAGGGGGCAGGAGGTTGCTGGTTATTGCGATGCTGTGGCTGACAATCACGCGACGGGCCTACAAGGAGCGTCTCGATCGCATTGAGGTTGCGCGTGAGGAAGTACACATATTCAACAACAAACACGCCACAGTCGTACCCATTCTGCTGACGCGGTGTGTGCAAGGTGCAGCTATGGCCGTCGTGCCAACAACAACTATCCGTACACAGCTCGACTTTCTCGCCGCTCTTCAGCTCACTCCCACATCGATGCTCGAACTCCTACGCAACATAAAACACTCGAGATTGAATTACAAGGTGATTCGAGCAAGTATTAGTGTAAAAGACTTTGGCTGTGTCAGGCTTTGGTAAGCTAGTCGAGGTGCACTTTTACACTTTATACGCACGCGTTCATTTTGCTAAGCATTCCTGTTACAGTGTGTAGAATGCTCCCCCTCACATGTCGCAGAAACCTCTTGAGCCGGCCACGGCAACGATCAAAAACGCTGCGGAGACCCATGGAATCCACATGAAACAGGCGAGCTTTCTGACGCGAAGGCTTTTGTGCATGTTGCCCCGATGCCTTCAAGGGAGCCGGTGCTTGCCCGAGATCAACCCCACGGCATTTACCGATTAGAAAGGGCGCAACCCTTTCTATCGTTGGAATGCTCGGGAAACCCTTGATGCCAGCCCTGTGGGCAGGTACACCCAATGGGTAGTGTTGTTGTATACCTTCTAAAGGCTTGTTGGCATCAGATTTACACGCAGAATTCTCAGAAGCTGTCTGTCCAGTACTACCCTCATTGTTAGCTTGGGAGGGGTTGAGCGCGCGCCATGGGTACACTACCACAGCAAGACTCCAGTGCTGATGTTTATGGTGAACAGGAATGAATATGAAGTCCTTTTTGGGAAGGGGCGTGAGCTCTTTCTTGAGCCATCGAGTTAAGCGGGTGTGTGCCTCCATTTCGCATCTTTGTTCCATCAGCGCTGAGAGAAAAAAAGTGTTGGAAATGTGAACGCGAAGCCTCTCCTCCGGCGTCAGAATCTGCATCCATACACACCTGCTTAAAAACGGTCATATTTGCACACTTGGAACCGGAAAACGACAACTCATTACAATCGAATGGGCAAAAATATTCTGAAAAGCAGGATTGCAGCATGGTCAGAATTCAGTCAACACAAACAGAAAAGTCAGAATCAGCGTATTAACAGCTGCGGTACATCCACTAGAAATGTTTTCCGCCAGGAAGTACAAGCATAAATCCACAGTTAGCGCAACTGTTCCTCAAACGTCTCAGGCAAGTGGTTTTGAATAGCATCACACAGGAAAGTACTGCGCTGCAAACGTGGAAACGACTGCGCTCACATGGTCAACGATGAACCCCAAGCAAAAGTCGATGATGGTGTCGTCCAAGAACTCCTTTTCGCTGAGACGCCGTAAAGTTCTGTCGTCAAGTAGCAGATCAAATACGGGAGGGGGGGCCGCCCCCGCTGATCTTGCTGATGCTTGTCCCCTGATATCTGTTTTGCTTCTTACAGGTCTGCTTAGTGCCGATGCAGGGTCCAATGGCAAGCTCCTTAAGGCCTCACTCCCGGAAGTTAACGATGAGTCAACGGCAGCCTGATGCGGTCGCGCTCTCCAACAGTTCGCCAAGCGTTCGATCGAGAAGCTAGAAACGGAGCTTCTGCTCTTGCGCATTGCTTTCCAGGGACCGATACTCCTCGCTAAAAACTGGTGCAAAACCCTAGAGACGTGCGATACGACTTCTGGCACGTGCTGGCCGATGTTCTCCTGGTTCCCCGAATAGATCTTTTTATGCTCTGTGATGCAGCTTGTAAAGAACGCAGCCAGATCTGCCACATCGGTGGGCTCCCCAGCAGCCCCCGTCCCCCGTAAACGGTCGATGAACTCTTCAGCTACGAGATTCGATGGGAGTAGAACCTCGAAGAGAGATGCAAAGTCATTCCTGCAGCCAGCGGGAACTTCCGCTTCCCAAAGTCGTAGCTTGGTCTCGCTGCTGCTGCCCCTTTGGTCACTAGGGGCTGAATGACAAACACTTTGCACAACTGACTCCGCCTCAACAAGCTTCGAGCCACTTTGTTTCTCCAGTCTTGCTATTGTTGCGTTTTCTCCTGGAGGAGCGACGTGCAAGGCAGGACCAATACACAGGAGTAGCCAGGGGCCCCTTTTTTTAGGATTTCCAATAGGTGTGATCGAAGAAGATTTCCCAGTCGCATTGACGGAGAGAGCGGACTTCTGTCCGGCCATCGAGAGCTCTAAAATGGGTGCAGGATCTGCGATTTCTGGACTGCTGCCGCCACAAAAGTGTAACCGTTGGTGACATCCGCTTTCGGTAGAATCTCCACTAGAGCTGCTGACGTTCCGGGGCAGCTCCTGTGTGAGCTGCGCTGAACTACAGCCAGAAGTGCCATCGCCGCGAACGTCGCGCTGCGGCACCGGCTCCCTCACTGGACTGTGGAACAATTCCTTCCTGCAGTCAGTAGCGGCTGTTGCAACATTTGTATGAGGTGACACCTCGCGTCTCAGTTTCTTCCGCCTGCTACTGCTACTCCTGCAGCGTCGCCGTGAATTGCTGCTGTCTTCATGTTTAGAGGTGGACGATCGTGTTCTCGAGCTCCGCTTGCTGGTGCTCGGGTAATGATGCCGCTCGTTAACCTCACAACCGCCTTCTGTCGATAGCCCCTTGGGAACGTGACAATGATCATCAGCCATTTTGCTGTTGCTGTTGCTGTTGCTGTTCGCGCTGGAACTGTCCCGAAAACTGGTGCCACTGATACTGGCGCTGATGGTGCTGCTGCTGCTGTCGCTGCTCCGCCTACTCTTACAGCGCTTACTACCCGTTTCGCTTTTTGTGTTGGAGCTCCCGTGCCTGGAGCTCTTGATGTGGGCTGTGGGCTGCCGGGTATCTGCAAATGCAGTGGTCTTGGGTACTGCACCTTCTGAATATCCTCTTCTGGGCTGCCCCTCCTGAAGGTGTGGTGACGCACAGCACACGCTGTTCTTGCTCTCCTGTTCAAGAACCTTCTGCAGCAGATCACTGCAGTGTAACTTTCCGGCCTGAGACTGGTGAAGCTCCAAACAGAGAACGGGAACAGCATGGCGTCCTTGTGAAGAGACGTGGCTGCCTGAGGCTCTGCGGCATTTGCTGGAGCTGAGATGGTCGCCGTGATAGACAGTCGAATCGTAAATGAACGCATCTTCAGGTACTAACTGCTTGGATGAACGATGCTCCCGTGCAGCCTCTTCTTCCTTTAGTTGCTTTTCTTTTCGTCCACTACGTTCCAGAGCCAAAATGTCTCCAAACCTTGACGATTCATCAGATAAATGCTGCTGGCGCTCCACATCCTGATCCTTCACGCTGCCACAGGTGCTGTACCCATTATTGCTGCCGTCCCTTTTGCTCTTCTTACCTATATCATCGCTCTTATCTTCGCAGCGAATGGAAGCCCACAAAATTGAAGACGTCATGCCACTTTTAGAAAGTGGTATGCCGTGTAAAGGCTTTCCGTCCGTCACGGTCAGGGCATTGCGTGGGGTGGAAATTCCGTGTATTTGTTCCTTCTTAACTGAATGGACTCCGGTAGGTCGGTGAGGGCTGGAGTCACCCTTAGTGTCATTTCCATGCTCAAGAGATCCTTCCTCCCTGAAAGGCCGTTCCTTCCTTTCCCGTTTGCAATTTTGGTGTGTCCGACTTTGGATGGAACTGCTCAGCTTGTTTTTGCTGCTGCTGTTGCTTTGTCTTCTGTCGTGACCACCAGAAGAACGTTTCCCCAGGGCCTCCCGCGCAGGCTCGGGTTCCTTTGAGTTATTGTGACTGGCCCCAGTGCGTGTACTGGATTTTTTTTTCGTAGTGTTGAGCCTCTCATACTCACCAACCGAAGCCGCATCACTCTTAGCTGTCGGTGCAGCTTCACGTGGCAACACATTAGTGGGCTGCGTTGCATCTGCTGACGGCGAGCATGGAGCAGCAGTAACGAGGTCATTTAAGGCGAATGAGCCAGAAGTTGTTGGAACAGAAGTTTCTCCTGAATGGCTGACAGTTAATGCTCGTAAATTTAGCTGGCCGCTCCTACCTTCAGGACCCACTTCGGCTTGCCCCTCCGCAGGTTTTGCTCGTGCCTTTGTTGTATGTGTTCTCGAGTGCTTCCTGTCTTTGTCTTTTGCATGACGACTCCTGCGATCTGTACTGCTGCCATGACAGCAGCAGCAACACATTGGTTTGTTGCAACAGGTCCTGTCTCGAGTTGTCCCTACCTCTTCGCTGAGCTCTGAGTTCACGACGCCTGGAAGGGCCGCTGCAGTGCCAAGGCCCAACCACCTGAAGTGGGAAATTAAGCTCTTGGGAAAGCACAGAAGGCTGACTAGGCTATTAGAGGAAGGCGACTCAACTTGCGTGCCTAGTGGAGCCTCGAGAGATACATTCTGCAAGGCTGTTGGGGCCGCAATAGCCGATTCTGGGGGCGGCTGCCACAGATCAAGCGAGACGCCACCCTCTTCACGATCTGCTTGCAACACCAGCACCCCCTTCGCTGTACAGTTGCCCTCCTCAAGCCTATGCACTCTTTCCCCGTTGGCTTCATCCATAGGGACTGATGCCCCTTCACTACTGCTACGGTACTGCTGGTGCAGCTGCAGGATTGGACACTCTGCCGCAGCACTGCTGACAGATTCGGCACTGAGCACACAACTGTGCCCATCCTCCAGAACCAGAGCGGCTAACAAAATGAGAAAGGCAGTCGCCGCTTTCGTTTTACCTCCCATCATACCGCAAGAAGGTCCAGACGACGAGTCTAAGAAGTTCCTTCCATCTGCAGCTTCAATTGTGGGCTGCCCCCTCTCCGGAGCCTCCACCGCCGGGGCATGAACCCCGTGTTCGCCGGTATCCACCGGTCCTTCCTCTTCGTCCGAAGAATCATCTATTCGGACCACCTCGGCCAGCGCTGCAGCTGCTGTCTGACTGCGAGTGACCCTTGATCCGCAGATAGATTGAAGGCGTAATGCAGATGGCACATTCGGCGGAAGTCTTCCTCTAGCTACTGCTGCAGATACTGGTGACTCCACGCTCATCAGGACATTCGTAACGGTATTTTCTAGCAGTGTTTGGCCGTTTTGTGCTGAGGATAAGTGGAGAGCTCTAACACCCCCGATTTGGTTGCTTCGGCGATCTACTGGCGGCACTAGCTTGCTGGCAACGGCATGTGAAGGCTCGCAACGTTGTTTCACTTCGCCTACTTTGCCTCGAGGGCTTTCATCCGGCCAGATTGAACCTCCTATCAGCATTACGGTGTTCTGGAGTGCCGAGTGGGCTTCGCCCGTTCTGTTCATAGTCCATGTGCTGCCTTGGCCTTTTGTTGCTCTTTCTGATGGTGATCCTCCTGGTTCTGCTGCTGTCAACTTTGTTCCAAAGACACAGCGGCTTCGAGATAGGGAATTACTTTGTATCCGAGAACTGTGCAGCCCTGCTGCATTAAGACGAGAGAGTGAATTTCCATTTTCCCGAGGTTGCGCATGTAACCCCGCAAGCTGCTGCGCCTCAACTGGAGGACTTTTTGGCAAAGTAACATCGCATGCCTCGTTTGTAGCGATACCACCCTGAGCTCCAGCACGCAAAGTCATCTGCTTCACATGGTGTAGCGGGACCTGCAAAGGGTCTAGTGCTTGGGAAAGCACGCAGCCCTGCCCCTCCCTCGCAGCCACTTCAGGCTGGGGGTCGCCGGATGGGCAACGCTCGATTGCAACAGGTGCTGGGGGGATTTGCATCCTTTGACAAATCTTTGAAGCCACTTTCATCTCGGTGTGGGTAGGCAGTTTTTGTTCTTCCCTGTAGTGAGCAGTGCATCTGCCGCAACCGCCACCCTCCTGTGGAGACCGGCTGCAAACGCCATATTCCCCCCCAACGTCCTCTTCAGGCGAGCTCTGCGGGGAATGTTGAGGCTGCAGATGCGCCTCCATCGCTGGTTTTCTGTTCGTCCGCCTCTTGACTACAGCAGTTCCTGCCGTTGGTAATATCCCGCAGAAGCAGCAGCCGCCTCATGTCGTCCCCTCAACAAATGGGGATGAAACAAAGGGTCGCAAACGGCTACAGAATGCTCTGTTCCCTAGGCGAAGACCAACAACGCCTTTCTCTCAAAGCTGGAGGCTCAAAGGCGCGGGAAACTGTTGACTATGGCGGCCAAGACAGAAGCGGACACCATGAATTATGGAGCCCACAAGTACGTGCCGGATATAGCCGCGAAGACCGTGTTATTTTGTTCATTAAATGTGCTAGGCTAATTATCCCTTGTTGAGTGTTGTTGTTCGCAGGCTTGCCCCAGACCGCCTCCCAGGAGAGGTTGCCCCTCGAGCCCAACCGTTGGACGGTACAATTCAAGTGATGTGTACACCTTGAAATATGAAAAAGTATCCGATTAAACGCTAGAAGCAAGCAAAAGAGGCTACTGCTGCTCTGCTCGAAGCCCCCTCACTCTGGACTGAACCTCCAGTAGTCGCTCCCCAAACCTCTGCTTCTGATCGGCTGCGTACTCTAGAAAATGCAAATATGAAGCAGTGTTGAATTTATTCTGGGTTTCCCATTTGGTGCAGAATAAACAGAAAGAAACACCTGAAGAAATTGTCACTTAGTGTTGCCTACCGTCCCCAGCAAATCTTTCGCCACCATATCAGCTGGCATTATATTTCTTTGGCTACTTCTTGATGAAATAGTAGGTGCCCTCCTGTTTCCAAGTATCGTTATAAGCTTGGTTCCTCTGGGCGGTGTATTCTTAATTTTCCGCACCGGACGAATATCGCCATAGAGGCGGTACAGAGTGGAAAACTGGCTGACCACTTCATCCCGGATGTATCCGAACTCTCCCTTTATACTGCACAACCAGCGCCGATAAGACTTGCACATAAGTCGCAAAAGGATGCAGCTGCTCCTACTCTCGAAACGTGCACGCGTACTACGCACATGCACTTGCCGCTTGTTGGTATCAAAATGAAATATCAGTAGTGCCAGTAACATTTTTATTATGTGGCAGTCTGATAGTAAGACCGAAACACCTGCCGGGTCTTCACCTTTCTTTGCTTCAACCCTTGTGGCCCCCAAAGTGACCATTGGCGGTACTTGGTCCTGGCCACGAAGAGTGCGTACATTAGACACTGAAAGGGCTAGCAAAGTAGTCTTGTTAGCTTGCCATGCAAAGTGTGGTGGGCTGGGTATGCATTCTGCATCACCTACTATTGTCAACCATTAACTCCACGTTGATGAATTGCTGCTGCTGGCGAAGGCGTGCTTGGTACAGCAAAAAGTGAAAATGCCTTAAGTGACTTGCCGTCGAGACTGTTCCCACTAAAATGCAGTCCCCATCTGCACCGTTATGGTTTTTGGTAATTGGATATTTCACCCACGCGCCCCTGTGCATCAAGATAGGCTAAAGACCTACCCAATAGTACGCAAGCTCGTCCCAGTAACAAGAACAACGGCCAAAATGGAGCCGGGCATTGCAGCCCGAGAGAGCAGAATTTACTAAGATGCGCAGGGACATCAAGACTTCTGCAAGCAAATAATGATAAGCACTCTCATTTAAACATCAGAAGCACGGCAATACACCCCTGCGTGGTGATCCTCAGGGCAGTATGCCCTATAGAGGGCAATTGCACAGGCAACTGCGCTGTGCCCAAAAAGATGTCTATGCGGAGCCGAAATCGGCCTCCCACCCTTCAAACAGCCTTTTAAGGTCCTGCAGCGATAGTCGCCCTTTTCTCTTGTCAGCATCGCCTTCCTCTAGATCCATCGAACTATCTCGCTCGCAGCGGTCCCCAGAACGGAGAGTGTTCCGCGAAAGACGACCTTTCCACTCTATCAGCTCTTCCATGCGTTCCTCAACAGTTCGAGCGCACACAAAGCGGTAGACAGAAACGGGTTGATCCTGTCAGTACAGCGCAACCACATACTCGGCTGTAGCATGCCCAGGCATGCATATCGCGAGAGGAGTTGTTCACTGTTAGGCTTCGGAAGTAAACCAAGAAAAATTTCTGGGCGTACTAGGACCTTGCGAGTTCTCCAAATGAAGCCGTCTAAAAGCACAAACCAGTCTAAATGAACAACGACCTCACCTGTCCGTACCGCCAAAGGCGTCTCATCGCTTGTTTCTCGACCTGCGGATTCCACCAGCCGTCCATGATATAACAGCGTGTCGCTTTGACAAGGTTAAGCCCTACGTTCCCTGTTTTCAAAGACAATAAAAGTATCTTTCCATGGTGAGGAGAAAAAAAGTCCACTCCACCTTTACTTGCGCTGGTTGGCTTCGCAGCGCCGAATTGCTTGGGTGTAGGAGACGCTGCACTATGCGAAGCATCATCCGGATCGCTCGCGGAAGTGAAGGCCGGCATATTAAACTGGCCCATAAATGGCACCGCTTCCTTCCCGATTGTTTTTGAAGTACACGAGCCTATTGTCTGTGCCGCTGGGCGCAAGCTGTCGTCTGAGAACCACTGAATTGTGCGTTGTCTGGCCTCTAGACCTAATGTTCCATCAATACGGCGGTAGTTGAACAGCCGCTTCATCGGTGCTTTCTCTTGAACTGGGCGGGCATGTCCCCCTCCGGCAACATCATTGTTCAAGGTTCCAGTTAGGCACTGAGTTAGATCTCTCATGGCATGAGTGGTTCCCATCTCAACAACATCATCATCCTCATCATCCTTGGTAACATCCGAGAGACGGAGTTGGGCGGTGCTGCGAGAAGCTTCAACGCGCGCAAATGCCATCTCCAAGAGGTCAAGCATGGATGTCCACTGCGAGAATATCACGCAGGACCTTCCAGCCACAACATCTGCTTCCAAAAGCGCGAGGAGGAGCCGCATCTTCGTACTGAAAAAAAATGCGGCGTCGCATAATTCGTGAACAGCACCCTCAGATTTTGCAGGTGGGCCTTTACAATCCGCAGAGCTACATACCGTCGGAGATGTTGCATTCAGTGCTGAAGCTGAGCACATTTTATCTTCTGCCTGTGCAGCGATCTGTTTTTCATCTTTGGACCCTGCCTTGCTCTCAGAAGCTGCTAGCGCTTCACGGTGTTTCCTCTGCACGACTTGAATCCACTGCTGGGCAGATGCCTTCGGCCCACGCGGAAGCAGCCGGACGTGTTGATGAAGAAACTTGCTTCTGCATGTTGGGCAAGCTGCTGCTGCGCCGTTACTATTATTTTGCAACAGCAACACGCAGGTGACGCAAAGTACATTCCAGCAATTTGTTAGAACAACTGCATCGGTTGGTGGCTCAAGACAAATCGGACAGTCTTCAAGCTTGCCCTCCACAGCATCCTGGACGTATTTTTGTAAAATGGGATCAGGCGCCGGACGTTGAAACTGACACAAATAAAGGCAAAATAAAATGAGAGTACAGCAAAGATAAGCTCGAATGAAGGCCCGCACCTAGCGCCCCTCACTGCCCATTGGCAATCCGTGGGGAAAGCATGTGCGGTGCACGTATCCGAGCAAACTCTTGCGTGGTCTGCTGTGCTACGTACACACGCGCAAAGAATTGCAATATTGCTGCTAGGAAATTTATATTTAAGATCTTACGGAACATGAATTAAGCACTCCTACGAGAGCACCATTGCCGCTGCATTTCAGAAGATCTTGCGCTGGACAGATAGCATCGATGAACTGCTGACGGCGTTGCTGTTCACGGTGGGACGGTAGTAGGGGATGATTGCATGCTTGGCGCAGCCTCAGGAGGAGTTGAAGGACATGCGTATAATGCTGCAGAACTTGGCCACTCTGAACAAGCTGGTCAAACTTGGCCTTACTATGTTCAAAAATGGTCTGAAAGGACACAACAGCATCACTGTTTCAACATTCCTTTCTTTGGCGCAACGGGTGCTGCTACCGCGATACCGGATTTACACAGCCTCAACAGGTTGGAACAAGCGTGCAAAAGAGGTATATATGCCGGTGCTAGCTAACCTGATAGAAAAGACGTTCTTCATACGTAAGCTGTAGCGTGAATGTATGGATTTTAAGGGGGGGGAGCGGCAAAAGTGCTTTTCCATCCTCTCCTAGTTGATCCCCGTGTCGTCGAAGCATTAGCGGAGTTAATACGCTCCTCACTGTCCTAATTGCCGCCCTCACCATCCCTGCAGCAAGAACACCTCCGCTGTCCGCGCTCATTCAATAAATCCCAGGGATTCATATCCAGCTCCCTACAACAAGGCAAACAGCCTATCATACCTCGTTCCATGCACTGAGTGACTTTTGCGTGCCACCACCTCCGACTACCCATGGGAGAGACACGAAGAAATTGAACTAGGGCAAATGCGTCCGAAAGATCATTTTGTAGCGGCGTCCCCGTCAATATCCAACTGAGAAACACTCCAGAAGATGACAGCCAGATACTGGTCCCAAACCACCTTGGCGTCCGTTCAGCCTAAGCAGGTGCGTTATGGGTATATTAGAGCAACTTACCGTGAATCAGCCTCCACAGAATTGCATGCACGGTTAACAAGCGAAGAGGTGTTCTTGATGATGTGGCCTTCATCCAAAATAATCCGCCGGAAGCGAATGCTTGCAATAGGGCTCTCTGGGACAGACCCTTGATCCAGTGTGGGAGCCGACAGTGGCTTACAATTCGCGCCCCCGCGTTCTGTTTGCACGTGCTTAGATAGATGACGGAAGTCGGAGGCTAGTGTCTGGTAGCTCGTGAGCACAATGGTGTATGAAGCAAGCACTCTGGGGTCTCTTGGTCGCGCAGAACCGTAATACTGCAAGACCGTTGCCACCCCGCGTACTAAGTGTCTCCGCACCTCTGAGTACCATTGCCCAATAAGAGAAAGCGGCACAACAATGAGAGTTCCCCCCTGCAGAAGGTTGTCGCTACCGCGTTTGAGTGTGCGTTGCAAAATGCGGGGGTCGACAGCCAACAAACTATTCCGCCCCGCCGCTGTTGGAGGTTCGTCTGAAGTCACAGGCTTCATATCTGAAGCGTCGCTCTCAGAGCTGACAGAAATTGGCGACGAACACAACGGTGACGGAGCGAAAGCGTTTGGTTCCTTAGCGGGTGCTAGTGTCAATTTGTCGGGGGTGCTCACAGGCTCTTCTGAATTCGAGGACCGTAAGTTTGGCCCTGCCACGTGTGTAGAGCCCCCTGCACACGCTGCCAACCACGCAGCAGCATTTGTAGGATCCCTCTCTTGGAATTCGCTGACTGCAATGAGGGCAAGAACTTGCACAGTTTTTCCCAAGCCCATGCAGTCTGCCAATATACCGCCTCTCACTCGGCCCGTCGTGCTTGGTTTCTCTAAGGAAACAAGCCCTGAGGTGATATTTACATAGAAACACCTTGGAACGAATGCCCCGGTAGGATTGAAATCTGAGGAGAAGGCCTGAAACGGTGTGGCGCCACACTGCATCGAATCACTGGTGCCACAAGCAGCTGCGGCAGAGGGAATATTGTACTTTGTCCAGAGCGGATCAAGCTCTTCATCTTCATCTTCCAGGTTCAGGCTCTGTTCCGATTCACAATGCAGCATCCACCAAAGGCCCTGGGCCTGGTAAGGACGAAGGCGGGAGACAAACATACTAGCTGGAGGGTATAAAGTGCCCAGCCGACGCCGACGCTGCTGTTGACGTAAGTCGTCTGGTACATCTCGTTCTCCCAAAACTAGCTGGCAGAGAGCGCCGCTCCTTTCCACAACTTCTTCGTCATCCTCATCAAAGACGTTGGTACCATCACTATCTTCACCCCTTCCGTCCTCCTTGGTGAAGGTACGAGGTGCTATCTTGAGAGAACGTCTGGCTGCTTCCCTTGAGTCTTCTATTCCCGTTTGAAACTGTCCTGCGGGTCCCTTGGGTCCAGTGAGACTCTCCAGACACTTGCGGATTTTGGCCTCTTCGTTTAGCGCCAAAACGCTTGCATCCTCTGACCGTGAAGGAACGGCAGATACAGGGTGCATTGCCAAAAGGTGCAAGAGTGACTCAAACGCCTGTCCGATGAGGACTGGAAAGTGAACCTGGCTCAGGTACGGATCACCCCTGAGACAAAAAAACCAAAAAATGGCAGAGCGCAGTGACAACAAAATATAAATGTGGAGCAATCTGCGCACGGAAATACCAGGGGAAAATGTGCCGGACAACCATGTAAATTGGGCCGCAATGCAGAAAATTCCTCATGCACGGGAAGAACACTTCACCCAGCAAAGTCGGTCTTGGCTATGAACTGAACTACATCATTTCTAAGAAGCTCCCGTGAAGACAAGTTTCAACGCAGGCATGCCTAGCTAAGCTGATCACATTCGGAACAGTCGCTACCTTTGCCTAAGCGCGCTCAAGCGAAGCGCCTGTAGGGTCACGTGCACAGTCATGCGGACGGATAGAGTACTGTTAACCGCAAGACGGCGAGGTGGTATTCTGTCTGGCAGCCAGCAGAGGTCTACCTGAGAAACCGCAAGGACTCAATCAAGCAGATGGCCATAATGACAATTTGAAGTTGCCAGCGCTGAGGGTGCTGACAATTTCAAATTACCGTTATGGCCACTGGCATTTTTAGGACTGTTTCCGAGTTCCGAGAAGTGGAACTCGAAAACAGCACTAAAAATGCAAGAAGAGTCCCAGTGGAGGAAAGTACGTGCTGTTGTCCACAGCCTTACTTTAATAGCTCCCAAAAGAAGCAAAGGGGCTAAGGCGTTAGCCACCTCCCTGTCAAAACGTACAGCTTCCCGGTCGTCAATAAGAAGACGTAAGAAAGTTGTCTGTTCAGAGATGCTGGAGAGAAGGCCATGGAAGTCCACTCCTGCAAGAGGGCTGCAACGGTTGAAACCTTTAGCTCCTTTCATACCCCCCCATGCATTCGAGGGAGGAGCTGTGGGAAACGGCCTATCATCAGGAGATCGAGTGCGGAGGCTCGGCTGTCCCAGGCATCGTTGGTGCTGTAGGAGGATAGGGTCGTCGAGGCGTATGTAAACTATCCTGTAGCCGCTATTAGATACTTTGGCCCTGCGGAAACCCTGCTGTGGCCCCCCCCTCTGTATATGAGGTAGCCGCACCTCAATCATAAGTGTCAACGGATCCTGAGGCGAGGAGGCACAAATTTTCCACCCTAAAGCAGCTACAACGAGGCCAGCAGTGAGGCGATCAATCTGCTTAGCAAAGTGTCTTGAAATCAGGGAGTAGACAAGCCGGCTAGTAGCTCGACGGCGCAGTACGGATCGAGAATGGTTGACGACTCACTGTGAGGCTAACTTTGTTCATTGTGCCGCTCGTGACGGTGCCGCTTGCTACGCATTCGCCAAGATGAAATGAAAAATCGTTCGGCAGATCGTCGACAGCAGGAGCTGGTGGCCCTTTTGTGGACTCTGGTGGTTGCACTTCAGTACCATTGCAGCCCTTGTCTCCAACCTCGCCTGAACAAACAAATCCTTGATAAAGTGAGCATTTTAGCGCTGTTTCAGGGCATCTGAAAACCCATAAAGACTAACAAAATGCAGCACATCGAAAACGGTGTTGGGTTTGGCGCAATATTATGCGCTTACGCTCAAACATTCCCTCTAGATGGTACCTCACCAGTTGTGCAGCCGTTATTTTCGTTGACAGTAGTTACCTCTTCTTCACCTGAGTCCCCGGCCAGGTCTATCATTAACACTGTGTTTCCAACAGATGCGCCTTGAACTTTTTGGGCTTTCGCCTGCCCAAGTGCAGCAAGTAACTCCGGACTTTCTCCATTGGAGGTTTCGGAGTGGCCTGTCCCCACCCCAGTGGAAGTTCGACTAGTAAGCCCCTGTGTAACTGCGCTAAATGTAGAATTTAAATGCGCGTTGCATGGACGAGGAGAAGCTGCGGATGTTTTGTGTCGCTTTGCGGACCGCCGTTGGGCAAGATAACCGTCCAACGCTGTTTCAATAGATCCAGCGCTGCGACGCAGCCACTCCTCAGCCTCATGTGCACTGCATCGCACGAGGGCAGCAAAGCGGGCTGCTGCACCCTCATTTTGCTCAGAAGATGGGCATCCTTCGTGCTGAACACGTTGCATTGCAGAAGTTCGTGTCTGGCTTGGCTTGGTCTTAGAAACCTCCCTAGCATGTGAACGTCGTGTCGCCATAAGGCGAACGACCCCTTGAAAGTACCAACCGTGACTCGCTTCTTACATTGAACCCAGTTGCTTGTGGCTCGACCAGGCCACACATTGTATGTTCAAACAACTGTGCGCCCACACGGATGAGACAAATAATCAACAGGAGAGATACTCACCCAGAAGAATGTGGAGATATCCAAAGATTATCTGTTTAAAATAACAATTTAATACAGTGAAAGCCCCCCGGCGTCCATAATATTCATGAAGAGCCGCCTTGCCACGCGAACCTCGTGGTGGGGTTGTTCAAGGCAACAATAACCAGGGGCCCTCCAACGATGAGACCCGCTAGGCAATGTGCGGCCTATTAAATCATATATTCTGGTTTGTGCAATAGTGGAACAATATGGCTGTGTCTCCCCCATGCGTACTCTACTTGGCTGGTAGGCTCTCGTCCTTCGAGCAGTCGGGCAACGGGAAAGCTACAAACAAACGCGAATGCGATCGAATGAGTTTGGCTCAAAGTGGCTCTAACTTGAAGCTTCTTTGTAAAAGTCACTACAATGATGAACTGCTGTATGGCCGGGAACGTGGGATCTAATGTGGCGAGCACAATTGAAGTGACCACCGCTCAAACTGTGTCGTCGTTGGATGCTGGGGGCAATTACTCGATATTTTCGTCTTTAAATGCTAAGTGCCTGGAAGAAACGTCTCCTACTGGCAATTAGCGCATCTCTTGCGGCCTGGAAGGTGTCATTAAGCCGCCCTGATCGTCACCTTGGCCGCCTTAATTATTTGGCAGCCGTTTGTTTACCCAGCTCTTCGCCATGCCAGTATGAAATCCGCTGCATTGCTCGTCCGCGGAGTATCTGCAACTGGACACTCTGAAGCTGGTGTTGACTCGATGGGAGATATTATTTCCTTACCTGTAACGGTTCATTCTTTGCAACATTCGTACATGCTCCGCGGGAAGTTGCAATGTGTACATCCAAGCGCGCAGGCTGCAGACAAACGGCTATGCAAGTGTTAAATGATTGCCTATAGCGTCGGTACATGCAGAAAAGGAGTTGGTTGCGCTCGCATCGCGTCCTGCAGCATAGGGCGAGTTGCAGCGAGGTGCATTACGACTCGCCTCAGGCCGCTTCCTGTTCAGAGGCCATAGGCCTTGGACTGCACGACGCGTTCTGCCTAATGGTTGGAGAGGAGATCAGGTGTTTTATGGGGGAAGTATAATCTTATGTATTTTGACTCCATTGCAGCTCACGACAGTCCTGGATTAAGGCCGATGACTCTGGTTATTGTTCGTAATACAGCATGGCTTACCGGGGAAAGTGTGAGCAACGAATGTCTTCCTGGAAGTAGGGTGATCTTGCCAGTAGCAGTAACTTTTTAAACCCTCTGCCATAAATTCAGCTCTTTTTATTCGGCGCAGAATGGAAATCCATCGGGAGTTGTGTAACGAGAGTCCTTGATTGTAGGATGCCACGTGCAGTTGAGCCGTGCACGGTGTGCACGGCCAACAGTTGAGACGTTGAGACGTGCGCTTCTGATGTGTACACAGACTGGCGAGTAGACTACCTACCAACGCAGAAGGATGTGTTAAACAATTGCCTATCGAGCTAGTCCATGCAGCAAACGGGGGCTTGCATGTGCCTAGATATGGGACTGCCGTGCAGCATGTGTTGCAGCGAAGTGCGCAGCAACATAGGCCGAACTCCTCGTTCTTAGGCAGCCAACCGGCAGCGCTATGGTTGCCTAAGCTCAGGGAAAGGAGGTCAGCTGCTTTTACGGACTCTTTTCTTGTAAGTATTTGGCTTGTTCGCAGCTCACGATAGTCCTTTGATAAGATCAAGGACTCTCGTTACATTGATCTTATCGAAGGACTATCGGGAGCTGCGAAAAAGCCAAATACTTGTAAGAAAAGACTCCCTAAAAGCAGCTAGCCTCCTTCTCCAAAGCTTAGGCAACCATAGTGCTGCCGCCCGGCCGCCTAATAAAAAATTGAGCTATAACGCTATCTTTTTTAATAAAAAATTTAATGCCTTCGATTTTAACGGTTTGCTCCTGAAAAAAGAAATTTTGGTCTCTCTAGAATTTGTGGTGACAGACCAGTAAGAGATTTGGAAGTCCTCAATAAAAAAGATACGTTAAAAAAACAGTCGGTGCGAAGTCGAAACAAGGTAGTTGATGGTGAACCAGTGGCTGAACAAAAAATGAGTCTTGTTTTTAGAGGTATTTCTATGGCTAGAGTACGTAAGGAAAAGGAAAGGTTAACCGCTGTCAAAAATAAAAACTAATTACATACTCCCCTGAAAATTTGGAACAGATTGATAGAATTTGGTAGTGGAACGTTTGAAATAAAAAATGGCAGCTGGAAGACGGAATCGTTATTGGGAGTTGGGGCAGTCCGGCATATGTTGCAGCGCACCTCGCTGCAAATCGTGCTGCACGGCAGTACCATATCTAGGCACATTCAAGCCCCCTTTTGCTGCATGGACTAGCTCGATAGGCAACTGTTTAACACATCCTTCTGCGTTGGTAGGTAGTCTACTCGCCAGTCTGTGTACACGTCAGAAGCGCACGTCTCAACGTTTCAACTGTTGGGCCGTGCAAGGAGTGCAGGGCTCGACTCCAGGAAAGCATGCTACAAATTGCCCTCTGGTGGGGAGGCCAGAAGCGATCGGTGTAGCATGCCTTTCGTGCAGTGGAGCCACGCACTCCGCACACGGCTCAACAGTTGAGACGTTGAGACGTGCGCTTTAGACGTGGACACAGACTGGCGAATAGACTACCTACCAACGCAGAAGGATGTGTTCAACAATTGCCTATTGAGCTAGTCCATGTAGCACAAGGGGGCTTGGATGTGCCTAGATATGAGGCAGCCGAGCAGCACGAGTTGCAGCGAGGTGCTCTGCAACACATGCCGGGCTGCCCCAACACCCCGTGCCAAGGCAGCCGAGCGGCAGCGCTATGGTTGCCTAAGCTCTGAGGAAGGAGGTCAGTTGCTTTTACGGACACTTTGCTTATAAGTACTTGGCTTTTCCGCAGCTCACGGTAGTCCATTGATAAGATCAAGGACTCTCGTTACACTTGGTGGCACCGCTTGGTTCTCGGCGAAGGGTGCGCACACTGATCCCCAGCGCTGTTGCCCGGCAGTAAAAGGGGTGGCAGTAACTAGTAGAAAACGAAAAGGAAAAAATAAGTAAAGAGAAAAAAACAAGCAAGCATTTTGCTCACTCGTTGTTTTAATCGTATCCCTTTTCTCGTTACAATTATGGAGGTAGATCACGGTCTGCTCTCGTGTGGTGATGCTACAGACGAATGGAAGTGCAGCAGAGCAGAAATGAACCAAATTTCTGCATTATGTCTAGAGGAAAGTTCATTTTCAACAAAAACACTTCATGACGAATGCCCCCGGCTCCGTCGGCCATCCAAGTACGATGGACACCGCGATGCAGATGGAATGGAGGACTTCCTAGCTTCCCTGGACTGGTATCTGCGTCTCCAAAACGCACCTGAAGAGTCACAACCAGTATTGGCATCTTCTTTATTAGCAGGGGAATCACGAAGATGGTGGCTCCACCTAACCAAAGGTTCCAGCTTCCCGGAGCATATAAAGACCATGAAGGCCTTTCCCAAGGAGTTACGATGCAGGTTTATTCCCAGGTCTGCATGGGAACAAGCTGCAGCGGAACTGCAAAAACTGAAGCAGGAACATTATCGATAGAACGGTATATTGAGAAATATAAGAAACTGGTGATCAGAAGCCCAGCGTTAGACCAGGAGCTTCTGTATAAATGATTCATCGCAGGGCTGTCTCCAGGAGAGAGGCAATCCGAAACCGGTTGGGCGGCAGAGAGGGAACTCCAAGGTATGTAATGCTTGAACTTACACAGATGATGGAATATCTCCGCATAAAAGAAAGACAAAATGCAGCTTCAGCAGCTCTAGCTGAGAAGGGAGAAAGCGAGTTTAGAAACAATTCGGATTTGGAGCCTATGGATATTGGGGCTGTGAACGCCGCCCCAGCGTTGAAGGGGACCAGAAACAGTAACCGACGACAGCCAATGAATTCCGCACCCAAAAAGCCGGAAAGACGTGCTGAGCAGCGTATATAAGTCTTTTGCTAAAGGCAAGGTCATATATTTCGCGACTGAAGGCGAATGAAAAGAGCAAAGGAGTTGGACAAACAGGACTTTGAGCAGCGTCGCCAAGAGAACAAACAGAGGGATCAGGGAAACGCTCGGGCCCCCACGCAACGTGCGGCGCAGTGATGGGGTCTAAAGAGGTGATAACCGCACCTGCAGACCCCCGTCGGGTCAATTCAGTGCTTATACAAGTTCATATTAACGGTCAGGAGCTGCTTGCGTAACTTGACACGGGATGCGAAGTGGAGATTCTATCGGAAGCAAATGCTCGAAGGTGCAATCTGACTGTTCACTCGTTGGCGCAGTCTCTGCGACTACGTTTCGCGGATGGCAGGCAGGACAGCAGAATCGGCAAAACAATGGGTTTCAAATGTGGCCTTAAGTCTGGAAAGGGTCACATTTCCATGATACGGGACTTATATGTTGGAAGTTCGCCACGATATGATCCTAGGTATTCCGTGGGTGACGCCGTGGAGGGCGCGCATGCGCCCCCCTGATGACAGTGTCGAGGCCTATGCGTCAGGAAGTACTGAGATAGTGCACCTCTCAGCACTTCCAACGGCATTTACGTCCTCAACTGTGCAAGGAATCGAGGCAGCGTTTCACGGAAAGGGGACCAGAGAGGCTCCAACGCAGCGCAGAGGCGCTGCTGGATGCGGTGGAGAAATGCATGCACTCCGTCGTGATGGTATTACCAAGACCGCAGTTTTGGGATATTCGATCCAGTTAACACCCGCAGAACACCAGATGTGGGCACAATTGAAGGAAGAGTTCTCAGATGTACTAAATATCAAAGAGTTACCGGCGGGCCGGTCACCCGCTACACGCTCAATGCATCGCATCGAACTCATCCCTGGAGCAGCCTCAAACTTTGTTCCAAGGTACTGGCGACCCCCTCAACTTGAGAAGGAAATTGAGCGGCAAGCAGATGAAATGTTAAGAAATGGCAAGGTTCAACCATCAACTAGTGCGTTGGGACATAACCCGGTGTTGGCCAAGAGAAAGGGCGGAAGGTGGCGCAGGTGCGTCGACTTCAAACCACTCAAAAAAACCACGGTGAAACAGAAAGTTCCCGATGCCCAGGATCGACGAACTTCCCGATCGTCTGCAGGGTTCCGCAGTATATTCATCATTTGATTTCGCTGAGGTGTTTTTGCCGATCCCAATACACCCAGATGAGCGGCACAAGACTGCGTTTCATACCTGTATACGTAAACTAGAGTATAGATGTATGCCCTTTGGGCTCGTGAGTGCACCTGCCGAACTGCAGCGACAGGTCAATCACGACTTTCCGGGACCAATCAATAAAGGCTGGATGATAATATACATGGATGATGTGCTTGTGTTCAGCCGCAGTGTGCAAGAGCACTTACAGCATTTGCGGCGTGCTCTGCAACTGTTTCACGCGATGCAATGTTTTGTGAAAGCACAGAAGTGTTCGTTCTTCATGAAAACAATCAGTGTTTTAGGTTTTCGTGTTTCTGTAGCAGGCGTTGAACCGGGCCCAGCGAAGATAGAGGCGGTTCGCACGTGGTCCCTACCTCTGTACACCAGGACAGACGTACAGAAGTTTCTCAGCCTCGCCTCCTACTACCGCAACTTCATTCCTGGGTTCGCTCGTATTGCTGCCCCTCTACCGGATCTAGTTAAAAAGGAGGAGCAACTTGTTTGGACGGAGAGTGAAGACGAAGCCGCAAGAAGCCTCATCAAACACCTCACATCGTTTCCGGTGCTGGCACTCCCTGGTTTCGACAAACCCTTTTTCCTAACACCCAATGCCAGTGACGCAGCAGTAGGGGTAATGCTTTCTCAGTAGGCCATAGACTCGGAAAAACACCAAATAATCGCCTGCTACTCACACCGTTTTACGGGCAGGGAGCAGAAGTACGTGAAAAGGAACTCTATGCGGTCTGGTGGGGGGTAAAAAGGTGTCGGCATTACTTATACAGTAGGCATTTCACCATTCAAACCGATCGTCAATCTCTAACGCATCTCACGAAGAGCTTTCATGACCATGATAATGAAAGAGTTGTCAGGTGGCTTTGCCGGCTGGTTTAGTACGATTTCACTGTCTAGTGTATCAATGGTATCACCAATGTGGTCGCCGACGCCCTCTCACGACGTCCCCCAGGTCAAGCACTGTGTTCTGCAACCACTCTTGTATGCGAAGACTCTCGTTTTCTTTCTAAATTGCGTTCTTCTTACTCATTAGATTCCCACGCAGCGGCAGTTCTCGCTAAACTCAACAATGGACGACGGGTGAAGCACTACAGCACGGATGACAATCTCTTGTGGTACCAGACGAAGCGTGGACTCCGTCAGTTATACGTTCCTGCTTCGCTTCGCACAGAATTTTTGAGGAAAGTGCATGATCATGCTTTAGCTGGCCATGGTGGAGTAAACACGATAGTGGAACGAGTGGCAGGGACCTTTTGTTGGCCTAGGATGCGCCCCTCAGCGGAGGAATACGTCCTCACTTGCCCGGAGTGTCAGCAGCATAAGCCGCGGAACACCCTCAAAGCCGGCCTCCTTCAGAGTGTTCCGATCCCTGAAAGGATCTGGACGGATACCTCAATGGATTTCATAGTAGGTTTACCTTCAGTTAAAGGCTGCGATAGTATCTACGTGGTTCTGGACAGACTCAGCAAGTATGCGCACTTCATCCCCTGTTCAAGCTCGGTTAACGCGGAGGGAGTAGCGCAGTTATTCATTAATAACGTGTATAAGCTCCATGGTTTCCCCAAAAGTATCATAACTGACAGAGCTCCGAAGTTCGTCAGCGTTTTTTGGCAAGAACTTATGAAACAACTCAGCATAGACCACAACATGACCACCGCGAACTATCCGGAAGCAGACAGGCAAACGGAACCCACCAGCAGCACGCTGGCTCAGTATTTACGGCTCTACAATCAGCAGAACCCAACAAAGTGGCTTGATTTCCTTCCTTGTGCAAAATGGGTTTACAATACAACGGTGCGCTTTTCTACCCTCTGTTCTCCGGCATCTCTCGTTTACACCGAAACGCCGTTGGCAGACCCGGTCTTGGACTTGGCGGTCGGCAGCCAGCCCCGTATAAATGCGGCCTCAGACTTTCGCACACAGATAGAAGCAGCGCGGAAATGTATGAGAAAAGCACAGGAACGCCAGGCTAGAAATTACGACAAACGATGTTCCGCTATCACTTTCAACCCAGGCGACCTGGTTCTTGTGGATTCGCACGCTCTCCGTAGCGCGCAGGCAGGCGACCAACCGGCGAAGTTTGCGATGCGCTGGGTTGGACCGTTCGCGGTCCGTTCTTGTGCCAATGCATTGGCTTATATTATGGATTAACCACCAAACTGGAGATGTCGTCAAACGGTAAATGTTGGTTTTCTAAAAAAGTTCCGGGAATCCCCAAAACTTCCTCGTACTCTCCGCACTCAACGAAAGGTGCGTCACAGGGAGAGGGAGCAACTGGAGAAGACGGAGATTCTCAACACTTGTTTAACAACGCGCAGAGGTCAGGAAAAGCGGGGATATTTAGTTCGGTGAGCGGGTGGAATGCATACAGAATGGGTCTCTGAGGGGCAACTCCGCAAGTCTATCCCCACGGAGTATCTCCAGCTTCTTCTTCACGGTAAAAGAAAGCCCTTAAATGTCCTAAAACCAGGGTTTTCGTTTTGGCGAGTTCATTTGTTCTCTTTGTTTAATCCTCCTATTTTTCCATTTCTCCCTCTTACCACAGCACACGAAGGCGTGTGCCCTCTGCGGGCGAGGGGGGGTGGCAGATGTAGCATACCTTTCGTGCAGTCGAGCCGTGCACTACGTACACGGCTCAACAGTTGAGACGTTGCGACGTGCGCCCTACGTGCAGTCGAGACGTGTACACCGACTGATAGGTAGACTACCTACCAACGCAGAAGGATGTGTTCAACAATTGCCTATTGGTTTAATACATGCAGCAAAAGGGGGCTTGGATGTGCCTAGATATGAGGCAGCCGAGCAGCACGAGTTGTAGCGAGGTGCTCTGCAACACATGCCGGGCTGCCCCAACTCCCCGTGCCAAGGCAGCCGAGCGGCAGCGCTATGGTTGCCTAAGCTCTGAGGAAGGAGGTCAGTTGCTTTTACGAACACTTTTCTTATAAGTACTTGGCTTTTCCGCAGCTCACGGTAGTCCATTGATAAGATCAAGGACTCTCGTTACAATAGGCATCCATAGCGCTGCCGTTCGGCTGCTTACGCACGGGGAGTTGGGACAACCCGGCATGTGTTGCAGCGCTCCTCGCTGCAACTCGTGCTACTCGTCAGCCCCATATCTAGGCACATCCAAGCGCCCTTTTGTTGCATGTACTAATTCAATAGGCAATTGTTGAACACTTCCTTCTCCGTTAGTAGGTATTCTGAGCACCAGTCGGTGTACATGTCTCTACTGCATGTAGGGCACGTCTTAATTGCACGTAGGGCATGCTACAGTGCCCCGTCACGAGTTGCACCGCACCTCCCCGCAGCTCATGCTGCACGGCAGCCGCACTAGCTAACACAACAAAGCCCCCTTCCGCTGCATGCATTAACCCTTTATGTAATTGGTAGACACTTATTTGGGAGTTACTAAACAAGCTGCCCCCCTGTAGGAGTACACGCCACATCTCCATATAGAGCAGGCTACAAAGACCATCACCACACGGACTGTAGGCAGCTCCTGACCGTTAATACTAACTTGTATAAGCACTGAATTGACCCGGGGCGGGACTGCTGGTGCGGCTATCACCTCTTTCGGCCCCAACACTGCGCCGCACGTTGCGTGGGGGCCCGAGCGTTTCCCTGATCCTCCTGTTTGTTCCCTTGGTGGCACTGCTCAAAGTCCTGTTTGTCCAACCCCTTTGCCCTTTTCATTCGCCTGCAGTCGCGAAAGATATGACCTTGTTTATTGCAAAAGAAGCATATGCGCTGCTCAGCACGTCTTTCCGGCTTGACTTTTTCGCAGCTCACGATAGTCCTTTGATAAGATCAAAGACTCTCGTTACACGGACCGTCCAACAATCAGTGCCCTACAGGAGCACCATTCGAGGGAATGGCATCATGACGCCTCCCCGATCCACTTCCCTAAGTGCGAAATAAGCGCGAAAGCCCTAAGGAAGGTTCTTCCTAAAGACGCTCAACTGTCTCGGTCGCTAATCCATCCCCCAACCGGACTACCCTTGCACCGGCTAACAATCATCAACTGTCGTGCATTACACATTTTTAGAGCCGCAAGGTGTATGGGTGCCGAGTTGCCAAAGACAGCAATGTACAAACTGGTCCTGTGAGCGGGCAGAGTTGTTACTCCCGGAAAGGGAGAGGGGAAAATGGCAGAGATAGGGGGAAACTATCGTCAACTGGATCAAAATATGGCTTTTGGTTTCAACGGGAAACTTGTGATCGTGTGGAAATCGAATTAACACTGTACGCGTACGAGAAAAAGCGTGCGCGAGCAGGTAATAACAGCTGGGGCTGGATTAAACTGAGATGAAAATTGCATTGGGAGAAGGAACAGTTCTGTTTATCACAGGGATTCCCGTTCCTCTCCAGTAATGGCTTTTGGGTTTTTATTTTTCTGTAAGCCAATATATCCGCCTGAACTCGGTACTGCACCTAACGCCAAGCTGGTACGAGTGGTATCTATCAGCTGTTTCATCATACCATGCGGCACGTGGCCACATTCGATACAGCAGGAGTTGAAGCATCACCACTCCAGCATTTTAAGACGAATTAACTAACGGATAAATTGTGTCTCTCCTGTTTATCTAGTAGGGATCCAGGAGCTGTTCTCCGTGACTGGTTGCAGCTCCACTGTGGGCGGCATTCCTTCACCTATATTGAAGGCGATGCTGCAGTCCTTGTGGAAAAGTATTTCATCGTGGGGGGACCTACCAACAAACTTTCCCTATACCCTGGGGTCCGCCATACCTTATGGTTTTGAGCTGCCCGGTGGTTTCGTTCAATTTTCTGCGATCAGCACAAAGCAATCTACCAGCGTGTCTGCGGAAGCCACTGGCCGTCAGCACCCCATTCTGGATGCATTGCTTAATCCAGGAAACGCATCCCAAGTGTCTATCTTTGCACTGAAACGTGCCAAGCAACAGTCACCACCGTTCAAAGGCAGCTGCTCAGTATCCCAACACACGTTTGACCAGGCGAAAAACCACTTCTCTAGGTGCAAGACACTGCTCCATCCTAACCTCCTCAAGGTTCTTGCCACCTACGAAACCAATAATGCCCTTTACATTGTTACCGAGTGCTGCTTCTCCCTGGTACATGTTGTACACCTCAGCCGACAACAACAGCAGCAGCAAGACTTGGCTGCTAAGCGACCCGCGTCGCTTCCACAGCAGCAGAAATGTGATCCTCCCACAGCTCCACTCGATGCAATGTCAGATGCCACGCGCAAAGCGGAGGCTGCGGCGGTTGCCGCAGCTGAGGTGGCCGCCAACACCTGCTGGAACTTTCTTGAGTTGACAGAGAGCCTCTCCTTCCTACACGATCAGTGTAAACTTGTTCACGGCGAGGTTTCGCCTTTTTCCGTATTCGTCACTCCACATGGTGAGGCGTATGTAAGAGTGAAAATAGACGAGCATCAGAAAGGCAGATGGCTACAGTAGTTCATCTTGGGCAGGCACCCGCTACATGCTCGCTTAACAGCTACAAAAAGACATGTGTATAATTGCCCATTTGGTAGCCAAGGAATGCATTTGATTCGCAGGGAAATGGAAATTGAGCTCGTTCGTTCTGACACGCCCCTTGGAGGATGTGCAGTGGCCGGAATTCTACTCGTTAATGCTAACCAGTGCAAGCGCAGCCCAGGGGTGGGAACCACCAAGGCCCGCTGCAGGATGTCGACCAGACTTTCTTGACAGGTAAGGATCAAGCGTTGCGCGACGCGAACGTTTGGCGCACAATGGCACCTGCTACGTATCTTCGATGGTAGTCTGATGATGTAAACTGCTTCTGTCTTTTCAGATGGGGGCTTTGCTCCGTGTTTGCCTGGTGGCAGGAGTGTCTTAGGGACCCGTATAGCTCCGCCAGGCCTCAACGGTCTAACCGTACTGATGCTCTTGCTTGCACCCTCTCAATTGACATCAGCGAGGCATCGTTCCACAAGGCCATGAACCACTTGACCGTTCCCCTACAGCGATTGATGCGGAAGATTTTGGATTCTAGCAGAAGCGCTGTTTTGTTGTCTAAGTTGACTGATGGAAGCGATCCTTGTTTTACAGGCACGCTTCCGGTGCTCTTAGTTCAGTGATTCTCCACAGACAGACTACCTGCACGAGTGGTAGCGTTTTTCTCAAGGGATATGATCCGCACAGTGAAGCATTCTCCTATACGCTTGCTCTGTATAGTGCTTCTTACTTGGTGTCAGCACTTTGTGTGGTTTTGCCAAGCACTTTGTGAATTATTGAGCTGAACTATGCAACACTGCCAGTGAACCTTATCTTGGCCCGACTTGCACACACTGTGGCACTTGCCTGAGTGCTGTTGGGCACTAACAAGCTGAAGGCAGCATAGGGGTTTCGATGGTTGACTTGTGTGTCAGGGGATGTCTGTTGCCAGTTTTTGGCATTTTTAAGAGCCTTCCCTGTTAAGAGCCATGTGGACAAGGAGACGTTTTTTGAGCAGCAACTGCCTACAGCCCTCCAACAACAAAAGATACCGTATGGCATGGCTTTGCACTTGCTACTTCCTGAGTTGGCGTTGTTGTTCATGAACAGCAGCGCTTCGGCGTATCACTGTAGCATCCTCAAGTGCATCATGTCCATTGTAACGCCTCTGTCTACTCCGTCAGGAAGCTTGCTAAATCGCAACAGCTGCCCTAGGGAAGAGGCTTCCGTGCCACTCCAGCTGTTCTCAGAAGTGCTGATCCATGCTTTCGACAACTCGGATAGGGCTATCCGGTGAGTATGACTCTTTCCTGAGTAGCTCAAGCGTCGAGCTCCCCGATTTACTGCTTGCATGCCTGTTTGTGTCTATGGCTGATCAGATTCGCCTTGCTTTCCCAGCTACCTGCAGTGCAGTGTTTGCTACCTGACGAGTTTTTTGGTCGCACATGGCCATCATTAACCCTTGGGCTCGAAGACTCAGCTCCCCCAATTAGGGCCTACACTTCACGCATTCTGTCACTTTATGTTTCGCGCTTGCCAAGTGATGCTCCGGAGGTGAGTGTGGTCCTGAGACAGGGAAAAGTCCGCAGGAGCAGCGCAGCAGCAGATCAGCTTTTTGCATACCATTGACAGGGGGAGCCAAGACTAAGGTGACAATGTACACACGGTAGGTAGCCGGAATGCGCCCGGTAAAGTTATAGCTGTTAGAAGGCAATATATGTCATTTGCGTTGTGTGAACATTTGTTTCTTCTGACTTGTTGGGTGCTTTAGATCTCCGCTGCTTTTGCTCTGCTCGAACAAAGGCTGCGTGACGCTACAGGAGGAGTCCGCCTTGAGGCTGTTGTCTCTGCAGCTGCAGCAGCAGTGAGCCTGAGGGAGAGTGGTACGAGCGGGTCTCCGCCAGTGTTAGTGAATATCCTCTCGGCATCCCTTCGAGATGTAGAAGATAGTGTCCGACTTGCTGGGTTGGAGGTAATGCATTTTTTGCATTATGCAATAATACCCCACATGTACTTACTGTGAGCCTGCGTATTTGGGTTGAGTTATACACCTTTCGTGCTCCTGCAGAGATTTGATTTTGTCTTGAACGTCCTCATGCTTTCTTGTCTGTCCCCGTGCAGGCTAGCATCTATTGTGCGGATTCGTTGCCACTGCCAGGCTTGGTGACGCTGCTTGCTGCCGCCTCTTCGTGCTTTCTGTCACCATCAGCGGCAGTTGTCTCATCAACTCCAAAGTGCATCCATGCCCTAGCTGATGCAGCGAAAGCAAAAGCAACGGAGCAACAGCAACCACAACTTAAGAATACAGAAGCAGGTGAACATCCGTCGCATTTCTTGCGTTTGACACACTTCACTTTCCGGTTGTGCATTCGATTTTTGCTACACACCGATGACCTGTGAGCCTGTGGGAACCTGCTGATTTCCCAGGAGAACGCCCACACCAGCTCGACAAATGCAAGCCATCGGATGGGTGGCTGGCGACGATGAAGAACCTGGGACTAACGTTAGGTGGGCGCGGAGGCTAGTACAATTCGGCAGCGCAAGCCTGGTCCCCACATACAGCAGGAGGGTTATTTTCAATGAATTGGTTGTGTGGGCGCTGTTGTTGCAGGGTTTAGCAAGCGACAAGCTGACTCAGCAGAACATCTTTTGCATAGGAACAGGAGCTGCAGCAACCGTATTGCATCTTTGGGGGCCGGTGGAGACAATGCATCCACAGGAGTGGGCACGCCTTCGTATCCTGCACAGCCTCCCCAGCCACCTCCAGCACCTCTACCCAGTTCGCCTTTTAGCCGATCAACTGACGACTTTAAGGATGCACGTGAACCCATAAATTCGTGGGGTGCGCGATATGTCACCTAACTGGAGTAGCCTACAGCTTCCGTCACTCTCCAGATTACATCCATGATGCTTCTTCTGCCTGTAAAAGTGATTGCTGCCAGTCTACGTACTCAGTTTAGTTCTGTGAGCAGATAGCTGCTAGATGGAAATTGTGTACTTCAGCACACAGAAGGCTGAAGATCAGTGGCCGTTTGTGTTTCAGGTGATGATATGGAGATTCCAGCAGATGCGTGGGAAGCATTACCAGGCTTCGAAACACAGAATCATCCATCAAGCCCTTCTTGTGAGGGCATCTCTGGTGGGGCCACTGCTTCGCAGCGGGAGGACATTTTGAACATCTCTGCGAGCCAAAGGATCCAGGGTAGCTCTGCGCAAGGCGAAATCCCTCGGCGTTGTACTGGGTTCCACATGCCCGCCGCTAGTAGAGGCTCCAATGGCAGTATGCGCCTGCACACTGTGGCGCCGGCACCTCTGTCGGCGATGAGTGGAGGGGGAGTTACAACTGGCTCGACAGCAAACAAGAGCCCCTGCGCCCCAGGCTCTGTATCAAAGGTAGAAGCATCCTTCTCGGCAGATGACTTTTTCGCTTCCGTCGAGAGAGAGGCAGCACAACGCAACCTGTAGCACAGCTTTCGAAGGAACCGAGAGCTGCCCGCCCGCACTACGAAGGCAACTTGCCGGCAGTGTGTCTGGGCCACTCTTCTAGGCGCGGCGAGCCACATGGCTCTCTGGACGCCACATGGAGATACCCCCGCGTGAATGAATAACTCGAGCCTGAAACTACGGAGTATGAGTAGTTTTGGGGCTCTGTGAAGGACTAACAAATGCCATATGCATTTTCTAGGAATTAGATAGATCCTGTCTCAACTGTTCCTGCGTGAAAAACGTGTCCGAGGAACACCAGCGCTAGAGTGCAGATTCTTCGCACACCGTTGCTTGTTGCAACTGCCGAATTTGAATACCGACGTGCAGGTATGGAACTTTCTCAACATTTTTCGCTCTCTGAGCGGTGGGAGCTTGTGTCGCGCCTTCCTGTTGAGGAATGCATTTTGCTGATCAAAGGCTGTTGTGAAAATAGTGAAAACACTTGTGCGCCGCAGCATGGCTGTACGGATGTGATTTGACGTGCTCCCAGCAGTCTTACCCAGCCTCTCAACTTAGCACTTCCGTGTATCTTGAACCTGGCAACAGGTGTTGGGGACAGAAAGGAGGCTGCACACAGGCGCTAGTTACTTGTTGCATCTGCTGATGAACAAGAGTGGTGCAAACGCATTTGTTCGTTGCTAGAATTTTCCCCTATACCGTGGTTCTCCGGTATGACGGGCTGCAACGCCCATGCCAGACAGCCAGTGAAACTTTGATTCGCTATAATGTGTAGCTCTAATATTTAATGATATCCAACACCCTAGCTCAATCGAGGCTTAGCCAGTACCTTGAATGAGGCTGCTGCATTCTGCTGGATCTACTCTTATTATCGGGCCATAGACTGTGTTCAGTTTCCGACACTGCAGACCTTCAGACTTTAATAGGTAAGGGAGAACAAACTATGGTCCCCTTTTGATCATCATCTTCGTCGTCAAATATCTACTGCCCAGCTGGACCCATAGGCATCGGACACGTATTTGCGGAACAAGGAACTGCCACATTTCCTCGCGAAATATAGGGAGTTAAGGATTTCCTTCCTGGGTTTGGTAGAAGGTGACCCCAAGAAATACTACAAAGACTTGTGCGACTGCTAACAACTCACATATGCCCCCTGTCTCCAAGCAGCAAAAGCATTTGGGTCCACTTGCCGAATGCTGTATGGTGCTGCGCCTGACCGGCTTCAACACGCCTTGCCACTGCACTCCTAGAGTTGCAGCCCTCTGAACCCTCTGAGTGGTTTGCAAAATTACACGAGACAAAGTCGCCTCCAGCACGATGCGTCATGCAGCGTCGTAGCAGCCTCGTAAGGTTCACTACAGCTCACACTTTACGCAGAACACCACACATTCCCCAGTCATTGCAGATGTGGGCTTAGAAATGGACCACATTTAGCTGGGACTTCTTCACGTTAGAGATTGACCTCGTAAAGTAGCTGTGCTCGTCTCATGCTTGCTATGTACCATCGATAACAGCAAACTGACTTCTAGAGGCCCTGCTTCGTGCTACCATCACCAAGCGAGGTTGCGCTACCGCAGCAGCAGGCGTGGAGCAGACGTTTCGAATATGTCGAAATACCTAAGAAGAGTAACAATAAGCATACCTATGTATCAACCTCACTGGACTGAACGGGAAAGAAAGAGTTATACCCGGTTGCGACTCGCATCCGCATTGGGCAAGTAGCAGAAGGGGACCATACAAAACATCTAGATGGTCTTTTCCTGAACAAGTTTGCTGCAGAGGAAGTAGTTCGCGCTTTCTAGTCTTCAGAGTTGTTCGCAGGCAGCGAACAGTTCAAGGCTAGGAAACACCCGTTCCTACTGGATCCTAATTTACATGCTTTTACATTTAGGATAGTGTAGCCATGACCCTCTACAGCCGCTAACGGAGTCAACAACCAGGGAGAGATGCTGCAGGTAGCCTAGGATAGCAGGTTAGCGTGACGTCTTAACCACACCTAGGCCCGCAAATGCCACGAAAATAGAACTACTTGCTCGGGCGGTTGCAGAGATACTACTTAAGCGTCCTTCACTTGGAAGTCTGCATGAAAGTGCCTGCGTGTCGCCCTTGTTTAGCTTTGCGGGTTCTGGCTTGTTCGCAGGATAATCTCACTTGCGTTTATTACCAGTACACTGCAGAAGTTTCGCAACTACCAGCAGCGAAAGTTCTGCTAGCATCTACTCGTTGTCCACTTTGCTCAATTGCCACTTACGGAAACGTAGAAGCGACGCTAACGTGTTGAATGATGACCACTCGTTTGGATATTCCTCTTGTTGATGCCTTAATGCACAGCCAAAACCAAGGACACCATGTTCGGTGTCTGAATCAGGAATGACAGTATAAATGCAGTCTTCCTCGGTCACCGCTTAACTGTCAGCGGTACCTCTAGATATTCTTAAACATGTGATTTCTTTGCTTTTTCCCACATTCAGGGAAACCTGCTCATAGTGTTGCCTCCGCTGAGTTGGGTCAGCCTAACAGCTGGACCGAATCGCTCATAAGGATCTGCGACTCTTATGCAGATAACAGTCCTTTGTGGTAAACGGCACAACGTCCTATGGTGGGTGCGTAGCTATAGTAGGCGTTGCAGCAATTCTTGCTGCAACGCCTACTGCAAGACAAACCCGCATTCGAGCATACCCAGGCGCCCTTCTGCTATACGTTCCAAGGCAGTAGACAGTGGCTAAACAGATACTTGGTAGTCAGCCTGCAAGCACGTAGAAGTACACGTTCCATCTTTAGACAGTGCAAGTTCCCACTGCCTGCGAGGCCTGAGGGCTCTCGATGCAGTTCCGTCGGCGACGACCAATTTATAAACACTTGGCTGCTTGAAGGTCTGGCAAAGAGCAGCACCTTTACTGGGTAGTTGAAACTAGAAGTTTATGCATGCAGGCGCCTACGCCAGAAGCGTTCGTTTCAAGACCAAGAGCTCGAAGCCACCGACTGTGGCGGCTTGATGCGACGGACGCAGATTGGAGCAGCACCTGCCACAGGTGAACACCAGAGTCGTGCAGATAGATAAGTAAGCCTTTATTGTTCATGGACAGTGAGGGGTTCACCGCGCAGTGCCACCCATTCTCTGCCAATGCTGTAGGACAGGTTCCCCCCAACTTGCAGGAATTTCATGGTTAAATCCGCCCAGTCCTACTCTTTCTTCCATTCCTGTTAATTCAAACACTGTTTCAGCACGAGTATCTATTCTGCAGGACACTTCAGGCACTACTAGTAGTTGGTGGCTGGTGTTGCAGGCGCCTCTGGCGTTTCAGTGCAAACAGAAAGCGTTGTTGCAAGGTCTAAATCCTCGCCACGGAATGTCTGCTAGCAAAATTAAAATTTGTGCAGTGTTTTCTGGAAATTCGTGTTTGACGTGAGACGTTGTGTACCGTTGCGTCTGGATTAGTCGGCGGTGCTTCAGGGCCCCACATGGTCGAGATGCCCTTTTCGAGACACAGCTACGCTGCCAAGTCCCGTGTATGTAAAACGAATGGAAGAATTTAAAAACATTTCGACAAGAGCCTTTATTTTCAATTTTGTGTTTGGTTCCGGAAGACCGAAGGTGTCCGGGTGGCCGACGCTTTGGATACCTGGAAGGCGCAGCGATACTCCTAACGAGTGGACGTACCAGTCCCCAATTTTCTTGACCCCGTGCTCCCCAATGCACTATATTAAAAGGGAAAGTACACAGAAACGGTACGAACACTCTGACATCCACGGGATCTTTTGTGCCCGACACTGTTGGCCCCCGTGACTTCGGACGTACTGCCCAGCACACGGCAGGAAAGGCGTGATTCACCACGTGTATATTTAGAATACCGTCGACACCTATTCAGCATACATGGTAAGTAAGTATCTGTGCTTGCTTCTTGTTCTTCTACCACCTCAGAAACCCGCGGAATTGCATATCCGCCCGCATTGGCAAAAGAGCAAATGGGTTTTTGCGACGATGCATTCCCTCTGGTTGCTCTTCGCTGCTATTTTCTGCCTAAGGCGAGCAGACGCATCGCAAATCCGAGTAGGTTAGGACCGTACGCGTTCCATGCGTAGATATTTGTGTCGCCACAGGCCCTGTTGCAGCCCTAGGCAACCTGGTATTGTGTACGTCTAAACCTAAGATGTCTGCCGCGCCTTTCGAAACTGTGATGCTGTGTCAGGTGTGCATTTATTCGTAGGGATCTCTGAAACAGCGGCCCTTGGCCTCATTGCCGCATTCTGAGGTATGCTATTGAAAGATAATTTAACCCTGCCCGAATTCCCTTTTTTCTGTTGAGCGGTAACATTCAATTGAGTGGGATGACCGCACGCATCCGGCAAGTTACTTTTTACGGACGCAGCTCTCTCTGCTGCGGCTGCAGACACTACGAAGCTTGAGCGCTCAACCGCGGGGAGAAGCTACTGGGAAGGCTGTATCTCTTCTGCGGAGTATTTCTTCAGCTGGAAAAGCACCGAGAAGAGGTGGAGATAAGGCAGAACTGGCCCCCTTCGTGGTAGCCATTGGCCGCCCACTTCATCGCCTGGCCTTAAGAGAGCTACTGGGATGCGATGCAAACCTTTCCGACATCACAAACCAGAAGGAAGATACTGCACTGAATGTGAATGAGAGCAAGGGAGCTCCCGATGTGGTAGATGGAATTCTGGAGCCACCCTGGCGCCAATTGTGCTCCGCGGCAAGTACGTTGCATACGTTCATTGTGTTGAGTGGAGACATCGTTTTTGATTCTAAAAGCAGGAAAGCACTATTGGCATTCGTGGGCAGTGACCACGGTGACCACCAAGTCACACTTGTTCTCTACTACAATGCTGACTTGTATCCTGTTCGTAGGCTTCGGACTAGAAAGGTTGCATTCCGGCGCCGTACTGCTAACTGTCGAGTTACCCTCAGCTGTTCATGGCTACGGGAGAGACAGGGGGTCAAGAACAGAACAGGGCACCGGATCAGAACGGTATACCCAGGGACTGCGTGATTCAGAAAGTCCATCTGGAGAAAATGGCCCGGAATACTCCCGTCTAAGGGCGACTAGGGGAGAAGCTCATGATTACAAAGTCCCGCCTGTATACCTTCCGGGGAAGCGGGGCGCTTTGACAGAGGCAGCTATGGTTAAACGTGTAGCACTCACATTAGTCGAGGCAGCCGACATTCTGGTTATTCCTGTGTTTTGCGACGAACCTTCCCCCTCATCGCTTTCACTTAAATCTTCGGAACTCCACAGTTTAGGAGAGCTCGTTTGCATGAGAAGTAGTGCAAATGGAACGGAGGGAAGATCAGCAAAGCCGGGCACCAGTCGGAGCACAGAGAAATCTCCGCCACAACTGCAGACTGAGTCCAAGCCGGTGAATGCTCAGCTCCGCCTCCCAGAAGATGTTTTGCAGTTGTTGCAGGCAATGCGACAGCTGACTAACGAGGGGATTAATCAAGAGGGAGCCAGCTGTACTACAAGACAATCCCGCATTCATCCGACCTCATCTGCGGTGTCACTTTACCCTGAAACAAGGAGACCTCGGCGGCTACCACTTGTTGTCATCGCCCTTGAGGTAAATTCGGAAAGTGATCGAGTCATGATGCACCTTCATGTAGGCTAATATTGGTCCAATGTTTTGACGGAGTCTAGTGGTAAATTATTCGAATGGTAGCCACTTGCTCAACGCGCCCAGCCCAGAAACTCAAGCCGCTTTCTTCTCCTTTCCAAAGGCGTAATATTTGTTTGTAGCCCATAATGCAGCGTGCAAGCATATTCAAAGGGTGTTTTGAGAGACGATGCATCATGGGCGTAATTTGGCTGTGCAGGGTCCGGTGTCTCCGTCAAAGCAGGAAGCTATTCGTGCGGAAGTTAGCGCCCAGCTTGGTACCGCTGAAGGTAAGTGTAGGCCCATTCAAAGTAGTTATGAAACTCAGGGTTGGGACAGAAGCGCCACAGCTCATGGGGACTATGTGTGTATTATGGCGTGGGTGCGATGGCTTTGCCGCAGCCAAAGTAAAAGTGATCGGTGTGCAGCCTCATGGAGGAAAGGATACCCGGGATGAAATTGATCGTCTGATACAGGGGATTCAACCCAGGAATGCGTCAATGGAACATATTGCTGGTACAAACTGAACTCAGCTGTTGAATCCACGACCTGCGCAAGTGCCCATTGCGTCGCCTTAGAGTTTGCAGGCTGCCGGCTTCGGTAACCGACAGCACAAGAGTAGTGTGCTTTCGTTTTTGCAAATGTACATCGTGCATGATTTGGAATATGGCTTTTGCCTCTTGTCGCTTCTGCAGATGCGTTAGCGGCTTTCCTCACCAGGCAGCATGCTTCTGGTCCCCCCAACGCATTGGAGTTCGCCCCATCAGCTCTATCTTCGAACGTATGCGCTGCCGCCTTCAGGCTTTGCTTGGCAGAAGCAAGGGTACGTCTTGTCATAAACCTAACAGATTTTGTGACGAACCCAGCAAACATTGCAGATCAGTAGACAGAAAGGTGATTAGTGAGAGTGTAGCGAATGTGCTGGTATGCAGTATCCATGTTTCTCACTACTCAGAAAGGATTGCATCATTTCCAACGCCCAAGTCCTCAAAACGCTTCCAGACAGTCATTTGGTTCGATGGCCCAAGGGGTCTTATCCGATGCACTGACCCTTTACGACTACCGAACCCGGAGGTATCAGGTGTGCAGCAATTTCAGTGCAGTATACGTATAGACGTAGGGGCGGTGTGGGACTAACGATAGAGTGGTAGGCCGAATGCACTAGGAGTTTGTGGTCCTTTCAGCTCTCATTGCAACGTAGAGCACTGCGCGAGGAGCTTATGCGGTCTATCGAGAGGGAAATCCGCACTATATTCCTCAGGTGAGCCTTGAACCATTGGGCGTAGTGGGGGGGCAGGGACTGGCTGCTTGCTGCCACTTCTCCTGGTGATATGCGCGAGTCGAGAGTGGCATCTACTGTTGTTGTGGCACTCACCTGGTGTAATTCAGGGAAGCTCTGCAAATAGAGAGCAACCTCAGAATGAGCCTGCGAGCAGAACTGGTAGCTGCACTGCAAAAGGACGCACGGCGCTTCGAATCGTTGGCCCCAGCAATTATTAGGAAGGTCGGATGCACCGCTGTTTGCCACGATAGCTGTCTTCGGGGTACAGTGCTTTAAACTTCGGCAGTTGCATTTTTCAGAGGTTGACTAGGAAGTGCAGGAGCGATGAGGAGTTCTTCTCTTCGCTTGCCTGTGGATTTGCAGGCACTGACGATACTGGATGAGCGTTTGACGCGCCTGCTGCCTTCAGAATACCTTAAGCAATCTGTGGAGTCACTGCCTTTCAAGCACACAATGCCTACAACATCGCGGGAGCAACCCATTCTTGCGAAGGCATCAGACGCGTCTGCTAAGGCTGGCCGAGACAGTCAGTTGTGCCGCAACTTCTATCGTTCCCTTTTTGAAATTCATTTCCTCCTTCTCCAGAAGTCAGCGAGGGGCTTTTCCGTCATGGCAACGGAATTATCTAGGTCTCCTCTTGCCGCATTGCTTCGTCAGCAGCACGTAAGATGCTCGACAACGACTCACTGAGAAGTGTTTACTTTTAACAACTCCGACGTTGTTTGCACTGTACGAAAGCCCATAAGTCGCATGTGCTTCTGTGCAAGGTTGGCATTAGCGGCAACAATGGAACACTGCTGCTTCAGAAAAGATCAATGATGACTTTCTCACGGGTGTCTGTATGGCAAGCAAGGCACTTTTGGGATTTATCGTATTTGGGCGCAACATGCATCTGCAGGGGCGTCCATGGTTAGGCCTATCTGTTCGACCGCTCCTCTCTATCGCCAGCCTCCTCCGTATGCGCGGAACTGGCAACCTGCAGGGCTACTCTCGTTACAATGCAGGACCAATCCAGTTTCTTTTCGGGTATGGTTTGTATGTTTTGAGCTCTAGCATTCTCCATTATTTCGTTGGACTCCGGGAGTCGAAAGCCACTCAATGCCCTGAGTGAAGTTTCTTTTTTGTGCACTTTTCAGGTTTACAAACGATGGTGAAGGTCTGGAGAGCGGTCAACAGGCAGCCTTCCGTCTACAGCCGAAACTTCACTTCGATGTAGAAGTGGATTGATAGGCTCAGTTCTGCCATGTTGTGGCTTCTGCCTCACGAGCTGCAGTTGTTGACTGGCAGTGTAATGAGTAGTAAAGAGCTGGGTGGCAACTTCTTGTATGCAGCTAGGGGCGTCGTGTTGCCAAGGTTTACGTGCCTTCGTAAGTGCAGGAATGAAAACAGTAAATGAGACTATTTTGGCTTTGCTGCTCTTAGCAGCAAGTAATTGCACGGAAGTCGAGAACTACAAATATTTGAGCGATTTCACGAACTTGATGTGACAGTGCAGGGCCCCTCCCAAAAATTGAAGCTTATGGAGTGTTCGCGGACTCGAGCAGTACCTAGTGTGCAAGTGCTAGATATCTAACTTCGTACTGCAGCCACCACATTGTCGCTATTGACGCCTACTTAACCGTGCCTATACTAGCGAGGCCAGCTGTTGTGACATTTTGTGACCTCCGGGTTTGGTGAGTTCCTGGAAGTTGCTGAGCCTAAATAGCTGCTAAACCGCTACGACGTAATCTTGAACTGTCGCATATGAAATAAATCCCCATCCCCAGTTGATTCAAACAAGATTGTTGAGAATATCCCCTGTAGGAGTTAACAGCTACTCCTAGTGAGGTACGTCCAAAACTTCATACACCTGCGTGTCTCGCATCGAAGAACTGCACAAACGGCGGTACAAACTAGTAGAGTGTGCCAGAACCCACGCTTACTCTGATACCTAGAAGGCGTCTCCTGCCGAACGCAAATTGAGTCCAAAGTAACTATATGAGCAACAGAAACGTAGCGGGGAGGCCGCTGAATAGGGATGGTGAAGGTCCACTCCCAAAGTATCTCATTCCGATTGGCAGTATGTGAGCAGAAGTTCGTTCTCCAGTGACGAACTGTTAGTAAAGGCACAACTAATTAATAGAGGTGTGGGGACTACGTGAAAAAGCTCAAAATATGATTGCCGGGTCGCCCATCAAACACAATAAGCGTCAGTGTGCAGCTACGGCCTTCCTACAGCAAACTGAAAATTTGAAGTAAGAAAGAGGAGGAGAAAACAAATGGCCGATTTGTTTTTGAATCAGGAAACCAAGTACATCATTGCCTATCCAGCAACTGGAGTGTCCAAGAGGTCTACAAAGGAAATATTGCACAAGCATTCTCATTCCAAGTGGGCGATGTCCCCATGGACGCCTATTACTGCAACTAAACAAGCAGGAAGAAGCGAAGCCTAACGGCCAGTAATCAGCTGGGCAATAAAGGCACTTCTGGGCTACTTCAGAATTCGATGCATCGATAGGCAAGAAAGACCACTCCTCACTCTTCTCACAACCGCTAGGATGCCATGGGTGGCAATACCCGTATAACAGCTTGCGTTAGATCTGTAGCTTAAATATCCGTAGTAATGCCGTGCCTAGAAGTTTGGCGTCTTGAAATGGACTATGAAATTTGCTTTCCGTACTACTTCCACTAACGCTATAGGTCTGCGCATCTCTTTGCCACTCGCAGGACGCTTATATACTTTTGATAGTTCCATCAACTCACCTATAAAACATGCATGCGTTCTTTATGATGGTTACAGTAAGCAAAAGATGATGAGCAAGACGGAAGTACACACACCCCGAACGGCAGTCCCCGGATCGAAGGGCCACCAGCCAGGATTTGCTGCATGTAGTGTGACCGTAGCTGTTAATGGCCCTCGCTGTAGCTTCACTTGGACTACGTTGTGCTGGACAATAACACCAGTCTGACCAAAATAAATTTCACTTTCATTGGCACAGTCTTACGGCGCACTTGCCTGTATCCCCCCCAGCGCCTGTGTCTCGAGGCTAAGAAACGCGTCCTACAAAAACGAAAGCATTTAACATTGCGTCCCCACATCAAATCTATAAACCATAAAGACAGAAACCGCATGTGTAGAGTTTTCCTACCTCATGCTTGCTCCCGGGAGCCGGTGTTGCACCGGTGGTCCGATGTGGTCTACGGCGGACATCTCCGATGCAAGGGGGTTGATCGGTGGCTTCTCGGAGAGGCTCTGGCTTATAAGCATTAAAAAACTTCTAAAACTCGACTGGAAATGTGATAGCAATTAAGCACTTTCGATAACCCGTGCTAGCCACCTTCCCTGCCCACTGGCAGCCTGCAGTCCTGTGCGCGGTCTGCTTTTGAGCTCATGCCTCCACATGCTGTTGAAATTTGTTCATTCACTGCTTCATCTGAGAACTGGTCCCTAAATATATTTTTATTTTCGCAGGTATATAATAACATAATCACACTATAGTCTTGTGTTGTCGCACAATGGCTCGCGCTTTTTCACTCATCGCCTTTGGCCTGCTTTTTTCCCTGCCTTCAACTTTGGCAGTCAGGACTAGAGCACCAGGTTAGGCAGTGACTCAGGAAATTCAATGGCTTGCGGATTCTACGGGGGAGTGTTTTGCATGTGGATAGTGTGGAGCCGTATCGGGGTTCTTCACGTGGTGGCAGCGCTTTGCGCCTTTTTCCACAAAGCACTACTTTAGGGGTGTTGCTTAGGGTGTCTGTAACAGCGTAGAAAATGTGGGAACTTTGGGTTTCAAGCCTATTGTCTTGTGGAAGAATTCAGTAGACCGGACGGTTGAAGTGCCGTGCACCCGCCAGCTGCACGACAGCTTTAGATGCAGAATCCTTCGTGATGACTGCCGAGGTGTCTGGGCTTGCTGAATGCGATCGTTAAATCTTCATTGCTTCTGTCCTATGTCTCTCCCTGCAGGGGACGCTTCCTCCGTTACCGACTCTGCCCTTACCAGTGATGATGGCTCGGGCAAGAACCACATTAGTGAGTAGTTTGTAATTCTTTTGCAGTAGACCTGATACAGCAGGGGTAGATGGCACTTGCCCCATCCGGACTATACATCGAAGCCAGTTCGCATTGTGTTCGCTGCAGGCTTAGGCGGATATGCTGAAGCAAATTGCGGTAGATTAACCGTCCGCGGGGGTCTGAAGGTGGGAGATAGAATCAAAGTCACCGCTAATGGGTGGGGGAAGAGTGATGCTGATTTCATTGTTGAGTTGGTCACTGATAATTCTCTGCGCATGGCGCAAGTGAGGAGTTCACCTACTGAAGAAGGCCCTGGTCTAGCTGGAGGGGGTGGTCCAGAGGGGGGAAGCGCCGTAGAGAGTACACCCGATGGAGGAGAGGACACTGCCGAACGACCGGCAATTCCGATTATTGGTCTCCGCGTCCCTGCGTCAAAAGATGAGGATGGGAGCTCACGGAAACCGGCTGTGTTGCTTTATGGGAAAGGTGAGGAGTCTCCAAAGGAGTTTCCGTTGGACTCTCCAGCCGGGCCGACATCAGCCTTCTTTGTCGTCTTCTCTCAGAAATCAGCAACAGAAATGGGTGTACAACTTTTCACCTGGATATCTAAGTGAGTTCACATACACTGCAGGAAGCAGTTTGGCCCTCAAAACCTAAACGACTGCGCTTGCTCTGTGGGCATGTAGTCATTTGCTTCTGCTTGTCGAACCAAAGAAAATCTTTTGGCTCCAGGGCTTTGCACGAAATTCTGTGTGCAGGGGAAGTGGAGCCAACGGTTCGTGGCATGAGGCATCTGTGGATGTTGGGCTCGGGTTGACCCGTATCGACGTCATGGTTGTCATAAACGACTGCGATCCTCACAGCCTTCGAATATACGGATCAAAGTCCGCAGATTTGCTGACTGCTGACGGGGAGATGTGTAAGGTAGCTGACCCTCAGTTAGTGAGTTTGACTGCCCCCCACACACAAGGATCCCTTCCCGTCGTAGAGGCATCGTCAGCCGAGGCATCATCCGAAGCATAGATCAGGGAAAGTCGATGAAGTGAATGGGCAACGTCAGTGAATGGTTTACTGGTGTAAGCTTGTGGTGGATAGTTGGTCTTTTATACTGAACGAATTGAATGGAATTGTAGAACTGGGAGAACGCGCTGAGGTACCATTTGGCATCAGCTGCCGTAGGAGAGTGACGGGCGTCATTCGGGAATTACGCATTTCATTCCTCATGGAACACCTTCCGCAGCATTTTCCGGACAATCAGGTCCTTTTTGGATCGGCTGTACAAGAAAAGCAGTTCCCGGGACGCAAGCATAATAGAACCGCACGAACACGCGTAGACGCATGCATGCATACATTCACATGGACGTGACTACGTAACAGCGCTGTTCTCGAGAGGCAAAGTCCCCCCCACAGTACATGCACACATTGACTTTGACGGTGGGTCGACGAGCAGCGAAGCAAGACCTCATTTGGCCGGTTCATTCCGTGCAGGTCTGTGTAGACGAGCACGCTACCGCATAAGCAAGTGGTGCTGACCCTGGAACAGCACGAGGACTGCGTGGTTGCACATTTCTCCCTTTGTTTTTGCTGAAATCGATGTTTTACGTGATTTGGAGCACGAGGTACATAGTAGTACGTGGAGCTAGCAGAGTGTGAGCTAAACAGACGAGTTCCCGGCAGTAGAGCAGCTGCGAATTCAGAGCAGAGCATAGTTGCGAGTTACGGATCATCAGCTAAGGGCTTCTGCACCTTCCTTCACTGATATTTTGCGGAAGCAGTCCCCGCCGGGGGATGTACTCCGCGCCGAAGTCGCTGGCTCTAGAAGCCTAGTGGCATCTGTTGTCTTGCCGGTCCATCGTTCGCTGTGTGAGGCTGAGATAAAATGTTTTACAAATGGTCTCGCATACGCCACAAACATTCACTATCAGGCGAACCCCCCCAATGCGCAAGTGGCCCGGTTCGTCCGTCACCAGTGGAGCAGGATGTCCATCGGCAACCCGGGGCGTGGTACTGGTAGATACGGAGGGAGTGCTGCTTCGTCGTATTTATGTCATGTACATTAGTCATCTCCGCATACTGAAAGGTAGTTTAACAGGTGGAGCTAACCACACCACAACGAACACGGTGGGGAGTAACACTGCCGAAAATCCCACCCATAAGCAAGTTCCTGTGCCAGATTTACTACACACCGTAGCTCGCTAAACAGAACTATTACCTTTTCTGTACGCAACATGTGCGGGTACCGCTTGTCCGCTTCGTTTAGATTGCGAGAGCGCAACTCTTAACTTTCGACGTTGCAACTACCACGGAGTCCTCCTCACTTGCGTCTCTGCGTGAGCCGTGGTGCAAGAAATTATTTGATGGAACTCCCTAAAGAATCTCCTCCATAATTTTTTAGATGCTGATATATATAGTTGCACGGTTTCTGTTAACTGAGCCAACAGACAGTCGATTAGTTCTGCTGCCGCTCCCTCCCCCGATCGAGTGCCGCCTCTAGCATGGCGTGCTGAGCTTCCCCCCTGTGAGACAGCTACAGCTTCCCCTTACTGGGCCAGTACTTCGGTTACGCCTTCAGTCTGTTTCCTGCAGTTTGTTTTTGCGAGATTCCTTACTATATAGCGGTGTGTGGCTCGTTGAAAGGACTGATTTTTATGGGTGTTCTGTGGGCTCCTTTATTTTCCTCGCCTTTGGGTCCTACAGACCTTTTGCAGAATTGAACCTGCTTTCATGCATTTTACATATCTGTAAACAATTGTTCAGGTTAATGTTCATTGTAATACTGGATTCCTTCCAGTGAGCATTGACATCGAGTTGTTTCCGCAGTACTACCCCACTGGAGGGGCACTGTAGCAGCGGTGCTATGCCGTGAGCCATAGCTGCAGTTTCCTCGTGGTCAGTACTCAGTTTAATGATTTTGGAGTACCTAATTGTGAGGCATTTGCTATTTAATTAAGAGGGCCAAAGTGTGCGTGTGTGCAGCCGCTTTTTCCTGCAAGACATCGAAGCTATTCATTGCTCCGCAGGAGCGTTTTGCCCCTCCCCCTCCCCTCTGGTCCTCCTCGCTGGCTCTGTCCGGCGTTTTGTTACTGCACTTCATTCGATTACATATTTTTACAGGTCGAATATTCACTGTTTGTACTGTTCGTGTTGTTGGACAAGTTGGCGTTTCCCCCTTTCTGCTTCTTGTCGGAGTGGTCACGTCTGGTCCTTCTAGTGGCGGGAGTTGAGGCATTGGGATGCCAGGTTAGTCTGGTTGTTCTCGAAGACTTCAAGACACACCTGGAACTCTTTTTGTGCTTAAAGTGGTTGAAGCCGTCGACAGCGAGGCGACGCCGTGTTCGTGGGGGCGCAGCTTCACGAACTGCCAGAGCCCTTGGTTGGTGGAGCCAACTGTGCAAGCAGCACAGGAGTTCACGGTTGGCTTCCAGTGTTTGTAGAATTGGGAAGTGTGGGGGGTACATCCCTCTTGGGCTGCCCACTGCAAATCACGAGCCCCTGGGGGTCGGTGTTTCGGATCTCCCTCCCGAGGGAGCGGTTGTCTTTGCTCCACAGAGCTGATGTAATTAGCGTGGACGATAACAGAGAATAAGGTGTAGAGTATAAGGATCGTTTTCAGGTTGTAGTGTGTGCTAAACATACAGCTTCTGGTGGTGTCGTCGCTGCGGAGATGGCGGAGGGCTGCCAGAAGACTATCGGAGGCACACTTGCTAAGGACGGCTATTGCGTGAAGATGTTTGCTCCGGATATATCATTTTTGAGGTGGCCCATGATGGACGAGGTGCGGTTGTCGGCGGCGCCTCCATTCCGGAAAGGTGGTGAAATGGAGGCTCTGACGGATGAGCAGCAGGTTGTACATGCAGCAGATTTTGCAGCAGGTGGTGGGATGAAGGCAGCAGGTGCTCCTAACACGTTGAGGAGAGAGAACGCTGGGAAGCTTTCGTCGTGGAGTCATGGGAGTGCTCAGAACTCTGGAAATGGAAGCATTACGAGTGAGTGTAGAAAGGTGGTCCAAGCGAATACCGCGAACGGCAGGGAGTGCTTCATCAGCAGCGAAAAGGGAGATCCATTTATGATGGACAGATCGAGACACTCGAGAACATGGGAGGTAAGTCAGCTGAATATTTACTTGCATGGAGCTATCCGAACCGTTCGTCACGCCCAGCCAAGGCCTCGCGAGTCTGCATGTTATGTGCAGGTACAGCCTTCGGGGGGGTTGAAATTTTCTTCGGGGCACGATGACAGTATTTTTCAGTGCTTCGGAGAGGATTTGGTGCACGAACCGAGACTGTTGGGGACGCGTAAGGCTGGGCAACAAGGAGAGTTCTCAAGGTCTGGCCGAGACACCTTAAAGCAACGTGGTGTACCCAAACAGGCCTCAGAGGCTGCCTCGCCAATTTGGCAGCAGCGAGCCCGCCGGACCAGCCGTGGTGGTGCTCAGCAAGTAGTAGAGTCTCGCGGGCTCGAAGATAAGTCCTGTAATAAGGAATTCTCGGCGGAGCACAGCAAAATATACGGAGCAAGAGCATGGTGCACTGCGGAGGAAGGAACTTTCACTGCAGGCGTGCTGCCATCGAGGGAAGATTTAGTTCGGCGGTTGCTCCCAGGGCTGCCGCAAAACTGCGCTTCCTTGCTCATGAAGAGCTCCATCGAAAGCTTGTACGACGATTCTGTGGCAGCAGTCAGCTCGCACGCAGCGCTCAATTCTTCGCAACGGGTTGGTGACGAAATGTCTACAGGAGGAGACAAGTGCGCAGGCAGCGCTTTTGCCGGAAGGCCTTTTGAGCAGTTGGGCAACAGCAGCGGAACGTTCACCCCCAGCGGATCCACGTCAACAGCAAATTGCAACAGGGATAATCAACTGGGAGCGGGTCCACTCGAAGCTGGTGGAGCGCCCAGTGAGAAAATAACGGAAGCCAGTTGTGACCCAGACCCAGTCGCACACGATCCTTTGAAGAGCAGCTCATGCCAGGGTCACTGCGTTTTTGATGAGACTCGACAGAAGCTGTTGGATGCTTTGGAGGAGGAGTCTTTGCTGGCAGAGAGTGTTGGGAAGGGAGACCAGCAATCCGAGGCAGTTGTGTACGTGGTGCGAGAGGAATGGGAAGCGTTTACGTTGTACTATTGCTCCCACACTGGGATTGTACGGGCGGTTGCTTCGGAAGTCAGCCGGGTCACGGCTCGGAACAACCCACCAGATCTGTGTAGAGGCTTGCCTACGATGGCAGTAGGTGGTGCTGGTTGTCAGCAGTGCCGCAAGCAGCAGAGCCAGCCATGCAGCGGCTGGTGGAGGTCGCGTTACGTTTTACTGCGCGTGACTGTAACACTTGCGGATCGGTCTTCTGGTATCTCCACTTTACAGGGTGGCCCAGCTCCTCCATGCAGCGAACATGGGGAAGGTGGGTCACTCGATATAGACAGCATAGACAGTTGGTCGGACGGCAGGCTTGAGCGGGAGAAGACTGGTGCCAGGCTAGACGAAGGCAGAAATTCGCCATTTTTGTCGCGCCCGCTGCTGCCTACCTCCAAGGGGCTGGGTCTCCACACCGATCAAAGCGAACCTTCAGTGCGAGGCAACAAGGGAGCCGCTAGCACACACTCAGGCGTTTTGGAGAGTCAGACAGCAACTGTGCTGCAACCAAGCGACCACACAGCACCTCTACTGTTTGAACAACCACAGGAACCGTGTACAAGCCGCAGCAATTCTGAACTGGCTGACAGCAGTTACATCCATGCTGGAACGCTCAAGTCCATTCGCATCTCTGGACGTCTGAATATCCCGCCGAGCTGTATCAAAGCAGGCGCGGCCTTCGAGGAGAAAGAATTTACAGCGGAGCCATTCGGGCCTGCATATGGAGCTAAGGATTGCGTGCCTTCTTTACTGGGGAGTGGAAGCAGAGCGGAAGACCGAGCGAATGAAGCTGCATTATATGGAGGGCATTCTCAAGAAGAAGCTATGGTGGCCGCACTTATGAGAGAGTGCCCGCTGGTGAGAGCTGTGGAGGAATTGCCTATGCCACTAGCAGCCAGCAGAAGCAGTGCGGTAAAGGCGTCAGGCGTGCCCAACACTGCTGAAAGTTCTGTCGACGAATCCGGAAGCGACGCGCTGGCGGCTAACGGGAGACGCAGCAGGCTTGCTTCACTGTTGTCATCTCCTTGTGACAGCTTTGAGGGTTTCGTGTCTAGTGGGAGCAGGGACCGGCCGGTGGTTGAGAGGGATTCGCCTAACAGTGGCAGTTCTGCAGACAGTATTTCGTCGCTACCCTCCCTCTGGGCTGCCAGCGGAGAGTCGAAGTCGCATGCAGTTCCACACAACAGCATTTCCTCATGCGAGCCTTCCCATCAGCAGTTCCGAAGTCATGGGGAGACGAAGTTCAGAGACAGGGGCTGGCAGTATGCAGGGGCTCACAAGAACAAGCGTAAGAGTTTGCGAAGGAGTTTCAAGCCTCAGACGCCTCCATGCATCGATTCAGCAGGAGGGGCACGGAGGGCCTTGGCACAATGCTACGCCGTATGCGCCAGTACGATAGGGATGGAGGTGGTCGCTGAGGCCCAGAACAGCTACTTGGGGTTGTGTGTAGAAGAGCGTGAACTAGCTGCGGTGTTTTTGGACTTTGTTGCACTTGTGGCCCCAGGGGCAATTAATACTTCGGACGACACCGATAGAACAGGGTGTAGACAGGGGAAGACCGCCGTTACAGAGTCTGTTACTGGCATTAAGCGTGCAGTTCATGACCATGCGAGATGTAAACGGAAGCAGGTGCGCATGCCGCATTCGTTAACTTCCTTGTAGTAAGACAGTATTTAAATCGGTTGTTCCCCTTCCAGATTGAACCCCTCTAGCGTGGAACCTGGTCGCTTGAGCCCAAAGTCGGTTGTGGGGCACAAGGCACGGTAGGAGGTTGTGAAGGGGCAATCCAGTACAGTGCTATACCGAAGGCATCTCGTGCCGCTTCCGAGGTTGTTTTGCAGAACCTCATGGGCCGAGCTCAAAGTGTGAAGAAACTCTTTAGCCCGTCAAGGAGAGCCAAGACAGAGGGGCCTGAAGATGCAGCTGGCGGTCCTCATTCGGCATGCACCATGTGGGATGGGAATTCACCACAGTATGTGGGAGAGGGCTTCGAATTTACTGTGTAAGGGATCCTTCGTACCAGCGGTGATTATGGGCAGCTTAATCTTCTATGTGGAGGGCTATCGTATGCTCTGATCGGCAGTGCTTACGTAGTGTTGGCATATTAGCCATTCGAAGACCAGTCTGAGGGTTTAACTGTTGAGCGCGCCTCCTGGGGGGGAGGTTTCCTTGTTTGGGCAGTGTGTACCTGGTTTGTGGGCTATTGGATGGCCTCTTTCCCCTGAGGTATACATGGCTTGCCCCACAAAGCACGAACCTTCATGTTGCTATACGTAGCTAACATTTTGAGTGCTCGGAGGGGCCGAGGTGGGGATTTTGGCGCCTAGTATAGTTCCAGCGGGGTAGAGGGGGCACATCCGAGTCGACGGAGAAGCATGGGGCGGCTTGTGCGCCTTGGCAGTGTGTACGAAAGTGCGCAGGATTGCGCTGACGAAAGAGTGTTTGATTTTACAAGTTGTGCAGTGAGGCGTCAGCTGTGCCTAAATCGTGTGTCTGCAGATGCTGTGAAAACTGTTTCGAGGGTTTTCCATACGAAGAACTATTTTAATAACTGTGCGGAGTTTTTTCTCACTGCTTTGGGTGGTTGCTTGGGGTAATGGCTTGTAGGCTGGTGAGGCTCGTTTAAGAACTTGCATAGATAAATTTTCAGTAGTTCAGGTCAATCATTTATTATGCAGGAGTTCCACAGCAGCGTGCGGTTTTTTTTTTCTCCTAGTGAGTGCAGGCGTGTTCAGGGGTCTTCGCGTTTCGCCGCATCGCACATGCTGCTTCACGGAAGAAATGATACTCTTTCAGGTTTGCTTTTTCACCAGGAAAGACGAATTATAATGTGCGAGCGCATTATCTTAAAGCTTTCTGCTTTTATTGTGCAGCTGTGCTGTTTTTCTAAATTGTTAGCAGCAGAGGGGCACAGCCCGACGGCAGCTCCACATGGAAGAGGTTGTGTAAGTGAAGCAGTGTTGACAAAAGCAGAAGTACAGGCCTTCTTTACAGACACTTCGCCATATATGTTTAGGCATAGTGGCTCACAGAGGTGAAGCCGATGGCGGAGCATCGTAAGTAGGCACTGCTGTACACTGCCAAATTCCCAGACTGTTGGTTAATCACACGAGCAATCTGGGAGTGAGGTATCAGCACATTCTGACAGCAGAAACGTATTGGTAGAAGCCTGCTGATGGATTCTTTTCGAATACGGCAGCTTGGCATAACCGATTGAGTGGGGTTGTTGTTGTATTTTGAATGCGAGAAGGACAGCCGGTAGACCCCAGTCAGTTCGCCGTTCCGCGGTTTTAATTTTTCAAGTAGTTCGGAGGTGCACGCAACGGAGCGCAATACGGAGCGCGGGGAATTGCACATTTCGGGACGTTTCTACGGGGACTCCAGTACGCAGAGTTTATTAAAGAACCGCCATTAAAGGCAGATTAGGGGTGGGTAGATGGCATTGAACTAGAAAGGAAGAGGCAGCAGATTTTTGCCGCAGCAGGCAACTGGCAGTTGCTGGTGCTGTAGTAGCATATGCCAAACAGTAGCAGGAGCAAACGAATACGGTAGCCTATAGTGCAAGCATCCAGTGGAATAGGTAGTGTTGTAGCAGAAATAGTGTCTGACCTTATAGGAACGACATGGCGTGACACGGAACTGCTAGTTACGACCGCCTGGTGAAGGCATGCATCAAGAGGGTAAAACTGTCTGAATTCAACAGTCTGTAGGGATGCAAACGCTGTTGAAGGTCGACTGCTTATGCTGTTGTAGCTTCTTTTGGGAGCTTGTTTTTACTGTATGCGACGGGATGGAGAGTTGTGGTGTTGAGCGTAGGGAGCTTTTTTTTGACCTGCGTGTTAATGCTTGTGAGTATATTCAGTGTGTCTGAGCACGAATTGCTTTACCTTATGTTAGAGGTAGCCAGAGAGCTCTCAAGTTGTGCAGTGGTTCAGAGGAGTCATATCCTGCGCACCAGACTTCCAACGGTTGAGCATGGACTGTTAATATATGCGAGATAGCATTGGTATTTGCAGGCGAATTAGCTGTGTGTGTGTGTGTGAAGAAGTGTCATTGCAAAAGAAGAAGGAGACAAGAAACGCATCTACTTTTGAACAGTTGGCGGTTGCACCTGAATGACGAGGGACCTTAAGCATATTTAGTAGCCCTTTTACTCTTCGTAGATATTTCTGTAAATCTGGCGGGCACCCGGTAGGACGGAGTAAACAAAAGAGTGTGGGTGGACATCATATGGACCAGTCGTATTTATTGATGAGTCAGTTTATTGGGAAATTACATTTTTTTTTGAAGTCGGCTGGGTCGAGGTGAGAGGGAAAGGGACGTATTCGGGCCTTCACGAAGGCCCTAATGTTGTGGCACTCGACTGCACTGCTGCTTGGCGACGAAATAAGCCAGACACCTTCCGGAGCCTTCATTTCCAGAAGATGAACTGTGTTTATTCCTCTGTCTTTCATGAAATTGAAGTGGTTTATTTTAATCAATTTTAAGAACAGCCTCTATTGTATTTCTAAAGCTGAGACGGCGTTCCCTGAGCTTCGTCCAGTGGTCCTCGGGTAGGGCGCAGCCTACCACATCCTCAAGAGGCCAATATTAAGCCTGACGGCATAGGATTTTGAAAGAAGTACTTTTCTTTTCCTGTATGTAGTTGTTGGAATTTGTACGTGGTTCTCTGTTTTACGCTTCATACGCCGCACCCGCCCAGCCGGCAGCCCGGTTGTGTTCGGCGGCACGGTGGCCTTCCACCAATTCATTTCTGAGGAGTTCATTTGACAGCCTTTATAAACATTTCAGAGATACGTTTCGGCAGCAGAGTCCGAAAGCATCCTGTGATTGTTGAGGCGAAGACAATAACCCCAGCAATATGGTCTTGTCCGGCAGTCCATTCGGCTGCTCAGCAGTGCTGGCTGGCCTTCCGCTCTTGCTGGTATTTCTTCAGCCTATCCTTGGCCTGGGCCATGTGAATGGGTCTGTTGGCCACACCTACGACTCCGTTGTTCATGCAGAGAGTGAGATCAGCGGGACTGCAGGGGATAGCAGGACAGCTGAGAGCCCTCTCGAAAAGGGTAGCGACGGTGCTTATCCATGGGAAGCTACTTGTGGCTCGTACAAATCTGTTACCCTGCGTTTCCCTGAGCTACATGCACGGGCCACGTATGACCTTAAGCAGGTCGTGCAGGGGGCTCCACCTATGGGGTGGACTTGCAAGGCTTCTGAGCCTCTCTTTGAACTCGAAGAATACCCTCCATTTTTCCAAGGTGTATTGTCAATAATGTTTGGAATTAATGAAGATTCAAGTGGGAAGAGAGTGCGCAACAAATTGCACAAACACAAAGACAAGCACGTCTTTTTTTCATTCAACCCTTGCAGGCTGTTGCCTCACACTTGCCATGGCTCCCGTGGCCGCCTATTCAAATTTGCAGCGAAGCTCAAGAAGCCCAACAACCCACAAGAGGAGATCGATCGTCTTCTAGCAGACCTTTTGAAGGTACCAGCATCTTCCTCGAGTCCGTTGGCAGAAGGCGACAAGAGAGCTGAAGAGGAAGCCGACACGACAGAATGCCTTCAGAATGTTCTCTCTACGAACACCACACTGCTGTATTCTTATCGAGACGAGACGATGCAACAGCATCCTGACAGCAACGGAATTGGTGGCCTATGGGCAGAGCCGGAGATCACAGACGACCCAACTCCCTGGGAACCTTTGAACGCAAACGACCCCTTTGAAGGCCTGCAGGCACACATGCATCATGTGCACATCTTCTGCCCCGATTCCTCTCTCCATACGCACGTCATTCTCAAGTGTCCAAAGCCAGAAGCTTCAGGAGGGCCTGGGGCTGTTGCAGCAAACGCAGCATCTGCCACGAAGTTCGAACTCTGTGAACATTCGGATCCCTGCAAATTCAGCATGGTGCTGACGACCCCAGCGGCGTGCCCTATTCTCGTAGACTACAGCGGCACAGAAGCTACACGCTCTCTGGCTTCTTTTCCCCTGCTTTCAGGGAATCTGCTGCTGAACGCGGATACTGAAATGAAGAACAAGACAAATACCACCTCGCTGGCCTCCAGTGGGCAACCAGCAACGAAGCAGCAAAACGGTGCGCCAACGCCTGCACCCGCAACTGAAGAAAAACATTTGCCTTCTCTCTTCAGCAAGCAAGAAAGCTCGATCTCTTCATCTTTGCATAAGTCTCCCAGTGCAAATTCAGCCTCGGGAGGGAAAAGTCATGATGGTGGTTTCTGGGAGCTACTGCCTCGTGTGCTGCTGCTATGCTTGCGTATTTTCCTTTGCCTTTTGGTATTTGCATGGATGATATACGCGATCAGAGACTGGAAAGATAAAAATATGCAGTATGCCCCTTTCCCAGGAGAAAAGTCCGAAGAAGAGGCAGCAGCGGCTTTAGGAAACGTCAATTCGTATGACAGCTGCGTAAGGGCACTTGCGGGGATGTCGAGCAACCCAACAAGAGCAACGGACACGGAAGGGTTTCAGCTTGCAGCAACGTACACAACGGGGTCCCCAACAGCAACAAATGCAGGCGCAGGTGATGCTGCTTTTGTGGGGAGTGCTGCTGCTAAACCGCCACGGCGGGAGCTGCGGGGGTTGTACTCCTCTCGAAGCCGGCGTTTCGTTACCGTCTGGCTTCCACAGGCCATTGAATTTTCTACACGACAGGTGGTTGCGTTTTCGGAAGTGGCTGTTAGTGCATGCAAGAAGCTGAAGACGGCGTTCAACCCCACCAGAGGGGCAGCAGGAAAATTCGTAGAAAGGGACTCTGTAGGCAGTGGCACGCCGTGGGATTGGACAAATACCCTAGACTTCAATGATACGGAAACACAAACCTCAACAGACATCCCAAGTCGTGAAGTGCTGAGCGGTCTCAGTGGTTACGAAACTATTTCATAAATATCTGAGATGCGCGAAATCCGTTTTGCTGGTGGAGCGCGGCTGGCGCTGGCAGCCGCTTTCTTTCGTCCCTTTGGGACTCAAGTCCTCTGTTTCTACACCCTCCAAAACGTGTATTTGCAGAAGCAACCGCAGCAAGTAGCGCCGGGCACAGGCGTGATGCTGCACAGGCTCATCGTGTCTAGCTGCATCTCGAAATATGGAGTAAATCTGCTGCTGCATGCATTCAGGAAGGGGCTTCAGTGCTGCAGCAACAACGTAAGCACCAGTAGTGCTGGGAAGAAGAACTTCAAGGCTGCAGGCAACAGCATGTCAGGGTGTGTGGATATATCTCTCTCAGAGTGAGGGAGATACTGACGAAATACATTTTGCCCGTCCTTTCGGACAAATTTACAGACCGGGCCCCTCATTTGAGGCACGTACAGCATAGCTGTGCATTCATTTTAGAGTTCTGCTGTTACGCAGCAGCACCGCAAAACATTTAACTTGTTTAAGCAGTTTAGTAGCTGCTGTTGCTTAGCAACAGCAGTTGCTACGTTGTTTCGAGGTTGTGTGGTTTGTGTCTGCTTGTTGATTGTATTCTTCTGTTTTTAACCGTAGTTTGAATAGGCCTCTGGGGGAATGAAGTCTTCGTCTCTCTCAAGGCCGAGTTCTTCTTGTAGCTGATGCGGGTCCGCTTGTGCCCTCTCGGAGAGAAGACCCACGAGCTGCAGACAGCGCCGCTTCTGCAGTGCCCAGGCAGCGTGGAGCCTGGCATGCAGGTGCTCAGCAGCAGATGCTTCTGCTGCTGTTACCGTTGCTGCAGCGTTGCTTGCGGCTCGTTTTTCCCGTTTCGCGTCCCGTTCAACTTCGGCTGGCATGTACATGTGAAAAAATAGGTTATTCGTATTTAGACGTTGAAATGCACGTGCGTTTACACTCAAATTATTTGAAATCAGAAACTGTGCCGGGGATGCAACGGACTCACCTGCAGCAACTTTTGCTTGGAGACTCTCCAGCAGGGCTCCCCGGTTCCGGATTTCTTGCATGCGCTGCTGCAGTGCAGCTTGCTTTTTAACAAACTCTGCAAAAATAAAAATTACAGCCAGCAATGTGTGGCGTTGCGCTGCCTGTTTATGTGCTTACGTTCGAGCTCCTTGACTTCTTCCCGTAGCTCTAGGAGAAGAAACTTTAGTGCTAGAGAAGGAACAGAAAGCGTGTTGTTGCTGTCTCTCCGTACGCGTGATTTCAGCAGCAATATCTGCACTTGCAGCAACAGAGGCACCAAACTGGCTTTGGGAATACATGAAGACCTGCATGTGTGCACGTAGTGTGCGAACGAAACCCCGAAGAGGAATTAACGACGATGCGAAGAGGAAATGAACAAACCGCCAACAGCCTCACGCGCGTCTTCCCGAGGTCTTTAGAAATGAGGCAACCATCCTCCACCAGCTGATCAAGCAAGCGTTCAAGATCCGGCTTTTTGATACACCTTTTCAGGTTATCGAATATCTGGTGGAAGAAATGAGGTTGGATGTTAAAACATTGGGGGCTGATGCTGGCTAGATCGAAGAAGAAACTCAGAGGCTCACTAGCTGCAGGTTATACGGCCTGTTTTGCTGACGCATGTACGCTAGAACAACTTCCCGAGGATCTGGCTCTTCATTGTTTACAGGGTGGACGACTGCTGTATCAGCTTTTGATACTTTCTTCCGCCGAGGCTGCTTCTGCGTCGCAGCACGCTTGCAACCTTTCGTCGCTGCCGGTAGGTCGGGTGTCACCTCCTGCGGAGAGCTAGCCTCGGACGGCAACCCCATTTGGAAGGCTGCACCGAAAAAGAATAGAAACGCTTTAAATGCAACAATACATCAAAGAGTCGTGAAACTTCCTATTCATAGATATACGCGGACTGTCCGGCCCTTAGTGGTGTATGCACAGCTTTCCTGCGCGCGCCTCTGGAAAGCATGCCTCTGAGCAGAAGTTCCTGCAAAACCCTAAATCCTGAAGTTACTTTGACTTTGAGAGTTTCACTTAGCAGCTCTTTGGTGCTGCTAATCGCTGCGTCAAACGCACTCTGCGCCGCTCTCGTCCATGAAGTTGAACTTGCAAAAAAAAACAGAGAAGTGGCTAGAGTGAGCACAAGTAGCCGAATCATGTAGGTGTGCCAGCTACCGCTGTTCTTGCTTTTACAACCACCCAGTAGTATTCATTTTCTGAAGGGTAGTATATGAATAAGAGTAAAAAGAAGTACACTGCTAAAAAAGCCTGAGAAACGACGCTTCTTCCTCGGTGCGATGCTCCTTTTATCTTTTACAATTGGAAGTGTACTACATGGCAGGCAAAAAATAAGGAATGAAGTGCAGTAAATAAGTACAAAACTGCAAATTAAGGGTGTGCTGAAAATAAAGGATTTACAGCACAAAAAGAACATGCTGCCAACAACTTGAGAGGCTTCCGTCTTGACTCAATAGGAACAACTACTCTAACACTAGCCGACATGCATGTATTCAGCTTTCAAATCCTTGCTTATTTCGCATGTTGCAGATAATAGGCTTCCTTAATTCCAGCTGTTCGACGTGTCTACGATGGAAGTAAAGTCTTAAGACTCGATCGACGGTATAATGGTAGACAGGAATCAATATATTAAATTGAATATACTCGAGTAAACCACTATAACACTTCTGCTGCAATCCTCAGGAAGGATGAGAAGGGATGTTGCGCTTCAGCATCACTGGTGAGCGAGAAATATAAAAAACAAAATGTGAAAGAGAAATGAAGGTCAGTCGACAACAGAAATAATGTCAGGGGGGTAGCTACATCTCAAATGGAGAGACAGCTACAAATTAAGGCGATGACCGCACTGCCACAGAAAATAAAACAAAGTAAGACGCAATCCAGTTATCACAGTTTAAAGGGGTTTACAGTTAACACAATATGACAACAAGCAGTACAAAACACAATTAACCAGAAGACAGTGCCTCCATGCCTCTCTCTCCTTTTGTTTTCACTTTTTCAGAGGACATCACCCCTCAGAATAGGCAAAGCCTGCAAGTGTGCCGTCTGTTTGTTCTGTTAGTTGTCAGTATTGATGTGGTGTATTTGTTACTCCGGGCTCGCCGAGCTGCAGAATAAGCGCATTAAACTTCTTTTTCTTGCTGCTGTTGTTGAGCCCTGTCAATTCTCTGCTGTATTCTCTCCTTTGCCTCCTGAATACGCCTGCGTTCCTCTTCAACCCACTCAAAGTCGTCCGGGCTCATGATGTACGCAGTCAGCCACGTCACACCGATGCCGAAAGCCGCCAATGTCAAACCCATCACCGTCACCTAAGCCATTCAAGCGCAACACGCATAGAAGTATATATAAATGCATGTAAGTAAATGTAATTATATTCATATTCACACCGCACAAACGTGCCTATATATATATATATATA